>LJIJ01002086.1:0-31437 GCA_001718145.1 Orchesella cincta
ACGTATTTCGCTTCGAAGTCATGAATGAAAATATAAGCGTAGTGGAAACGAAAGAAAGGTTCAAATACAATAATGTTGCGCCACGTTTTAATATTTCTCCATGTATCATATTATATTACATAGGAATCTAAAAAATAATGAAGGATTTTCATTTCCGAATTCTGTGAAACGTACCCTATGACATTATATTATAGATTCTAAGGCCATATCCAGCGAGTGACTACCTACAATTACCACCCCCACAACACGTTATGGAGAGAAAGCATGTAAAAGATGGTGAAAGTATGTAACGAAAACCACATAATGGAATGATATTGAGCAAATCAACTACAATTATTATATAAGACATGACATATTTTGTTCGTAATATGTAACCGCCAATGAATGCACTCACATTAACAGGTCCCGTTTCGCAGGCAAGCTAAAACCGAATCCGTGGTTTGTGGATTCGTCATTATCTCTTTGCAAAGAGTACCATACTTATCGTATTGCATCATATGCCAGAAAATATTAATGACATTTTCCTTCTCGTTTTTAGGCAAGTGCTATGCTGTCGTAGTATATCATTTTACAATGTTAGGGGAACAAATTCTGATGACTTTTCGAAGAAATGGGATGGTTTTGCGTGTATTAGATTACAGATGCCAACATAAAGCAAAGTAGCCTGCTGATGTAGACTAACTGGCAAGGTTGTCTCAAACCTTCATTCTACGCCTGCCTTTATTTGTCTAGCTGAGAACTTAATTGTAAACATGCTTCTTTCTGTATAGATCACATCTATGATCATGATCTGAAACGCTATGATGTTTCGTCTTGTTGATCAGTGTTCTATTATAAGTTAGCAACTGAGGGAAAGTATTATAAAAGTAATAATATTCGTTCCTTGAACCAGAATTCAATTATATTCCAATAGAGTTTCTTTTGAGGAACAGAGCTGCAAAGATCTGTTTGGGTGAAAGTAAATATTGGCATATCAAATTACATCAGTAAAAAAGATATTTTGTCGCATACAAAGCTATGGAATTCTTCAACCATCTTATAATGTGCGTACAAAACGTAGCCAGGAAAAGCTGGTGAAATTAGTTTTGCAACTTGTTGCTACCGAAGATGACATTTCTGATGGTGTGCTTATTATTCCATTGCTTGCTGTCACACTGATTTCTGAGTGCATTGTCATTGTAAGTAATGAAATACATTGTGCAGGATAAATATTTAATCATCTAATCCTCCTCTTTCGCATGTTGTTGTTGCCCAACATCCAACTGTAACTTACACAGAGGTACGTCAGACTGGGGAATTAGTTGAATTTTTGTATACAGGGTGGCTGGTAACATGTACGGCATTACAGCACTTTTGGCAAAACTGTCACTTTTTTCATTTGCCCCCAATTTGCCCCAGAAGTAAATCAGAATGCAAAATGTAGCTGTAGGAAACTATTTATTTTTTCATGTCATGTAACTCGATCGGAAATCACGTCTGATGGCTCTAATCAGCTATTGTAATTGTCGTGCAACAAGTAAGGATGTACAGAACATCTATACAGAAAATAATTGGACTACCGAGGAGAACTAAAATAAGTTGTCTTTACATTTAAATGCGCTCTGACTGTTCAAAACGTAACTTAAGGATTGGCATATGCATTCTTTTTAATTTTACCAACTATGCATAATGTTAATTATTGTGAATGGAAATTCCGTTAATTAAACCATTCTTAATGGAAAACTGCAGTTTTATGGTAATTGAAAGAAATGATTTAGATTTTTCTCTGAGTATGAAACTTCTATTCTAACTTTTTATGTCCTTACTAATTCACTAAAATAACAAAAATTGTTGCTATTTACAATTTTAAATTTTAGTTCGATTTAAAAAATATTACTGTACACAGGAAAACTGTGGAGCTATCACACTCGACAGCAGACAGTACAAAGTGCATTTGAGGTAAAGAAAATTCGAACTTTCGATATAGCCAATTTCGAAAATTTTGTAGTCAGAAAGGCTGAAAACTGCAGAATATGGGCAAAAACTAACCATAAACTAACGTACAAATTGCAAAATATTTTAAGCCTACATGTGTCATATCCATGCTTGAAGACATGTTCTTCTGATAATGACGTTAGTTTCGCTCCGCTAACTGATAATTGATATTATATTTCAATAGCTTATTCATGAAAATTCGCTTATTGAGACCACTGTTAGTGAATGATATGCATTTATAACATATACACATCAAATTCACTCTGCACTACATAAAAGAATGAGACAGACAGTTGTACATAATATTCGCATCATGTTGGTAAAACCACGTCTGCAAAACAAAGTGCTCGTTTTGAAATATTTCGTTGTTAAGGCCGTACATTATAAGCCTTCACAGTAAAATCTTGCCTGTTACGTCTGTTTAAAAATACATTGGCCAAACATCGTCATTTGTTGTGATGATCCTCGCTATCAAGTTATTTGATTTCCCATCTGGTTTTCACTTTTATGAAACATTAATTTATCGGTTTTATCCTTGCAATTGCCAAACAACTGGTGTAAAATCCCATCACGATTTTATTGGGCCAGCGGCACAAATTTTGCGAGGTAAGTATCATTATCATGGATTCACGGTTTATACATTATTAATTGTTATCCTCTGCACCAGATTCGCATCCAGAAAGTCCAGACTTTTTCCCCCATTGAAACCGTTTAGTTCTTTCCTAGAATTAAAAAAGTTTTTAAATTAGCCGCCAACCCTGAACTTGTGCTACAAGTAATATACAGGCTTGGTATAATCCATGGATTAAACTATTCAATCCCTTTCAAATCGGATTAAGGATTATTTTAATCCCTAATCCTTATTCCCACACTCCCCAAGATTTTCAGTAGATAATCCTTAATCCATTAATCCACAAGTCTCCAACCACAATCACCTAATCCTTAAATCCAAGTAAATTGCGTTTTGAGGTAAAAATTAATCAGATTAATTAATCCCACCATGGGAATTTAAGCAACCCACTAAAATTTTACGCAAAAGTCTTTGATCTTTATACGCAATTTATCTATTTTAAGCCGTAACAAATTTTTGTGAAAAATTCCGTATCTGAACTGATCATTGGCAATGTACAATTTTCTTTTTCATCATTTGGATGCCGTGACACATTCGGGTTTCTGTAAGAATTTACATTGTGTTAAGGAATAAGTCAATCCCTGTACCGCACTTGTTTGTAATTGCTGTTACCTGTAATGCTGTTAGAAATTCAAATATGTTATACTCAAAATTTCTAATCCACAATGCGTGGTGATGAAGTTCCAAAGGATAATCAGCAATTTTAATACTGCGAACACTAATTGAACGTTTTTCATTACTGAATTTTGCAACGAACATTAGTTTATGTGTGTTGGAACGTTAAATAATAAGACTTATCATGTAGTACAAGCCGGTTTTTAATATACGTTTTAACTTTATAGCGTTTTGTTAAATTTTCCATAACCATAATTTAATCCACCTTAGTTGGAATAAAATTAACCCAACCTGGGATTATTTTTTGCAGAAAAAAAAGTCAATTAATCCGTAATCCTTAATCCCAAACATGTCAAGCATTAATCCTTAATCCATAATCCCGGGTCCGAAAAATGGTGGATTATACAAGCCTGGTAATAATTCGCTGTGTTTAAAATAATGTTTCTTTTCAACAAACTTTGATTAATATATTTTTACGTCAATTCCAATAGTTAAAAAATTGACGAACATTATTTTGCGGACACTGATATATCTGAGTTGGTTTTTTATAGTTTCCCAACTTTTAAGTCAAGGTTTACAATTCGCCAATTATATGATTTCAGCTTTTCCATCGTTGCGGTACAGCCTTAATATTTTCTAAACCGTCTAATGGACCCTTTCTTCCCCCGGGTTTGCGGGCTTATTGTTATTGAAGATAAAATCATTTTCACAAGCTAACAATATGTTTAAATATTTTGTTATGATAAAAAATCTTATTATAGCATTGGTTGTGTTCCTCCTGATCATTAGGCATATCTGAGGATATTAAGTCTTGCAAATTGCAAGAAATTAAAAACATTGCATTTGGCAAGATGCTTTTTATTGCATGATTTATTATAATGCATATTTGCTGTGGCACCTGGCACGATCAACAGACGTGAATAATGAATCGGAGTTGTTTCTCTCAGTTTTAATGTAAATTTTGCATAATTGCTTACAACAAGATTTTAAAACGTAAAAATAAATAGTTGTCTACTGTATTAGTATGGATCGGAGGTGGGGAATATGACTAGAGGAAACAGAAATCCAAATTAAAACTATGATATTGTTAAAAGTATGTTTAAACTTTTTACAATGGACACCACTCTTTATTTCTGAAGAACAGAAGCATACGGTATAGCATTAAATTATTACAAGTTTTCTAGCTTCTAATGAATCTAAAATACACTTGTTTTCACTTTGCTCAGCTTTGTTACACTTAATACACCTGTGGAATCAACTGACTTGACGAAATAGACTTTCTCCTGCATTTATTCTTAAGGCAAGCAAACCAAGTACAATATATATTGATAGTACACATAATATCTTCGTTTGTTTTTGTGTGATGTTAATAATTGATTTTCGTTGATAACGTTATTATAGTTTGTTGGTTCATAAAAATTCAGCTTACAATTGGATGTCTGCATTTTGAAACAGATTACTGTGCATGAAGTGAGTGAAAACTTCTACATGTAAAGTTTACGTCTGGGTAGTGGTTTCTTCTTTCGTTCCCATCTTTAAGGCGTTTGAGGGTTGTGTGCCCAACCTACTATAATCCATTCCAGAAAAAACAAGAATACAAACCAAGATAGCCCAAGGGTACACAGCAAGTATCGACAGATGTCAACGAGTTGATGCCAGTCTTCGTCTCTGAAGTCATTTTCTGTGCTATTTACTTTCTTTTTATTGGAATTTTGCATCTGCAAACCATTTTGATTCATGAAAGCCTGTATAGAATACGTTGTCAACCGGATTCTTCCGCAAGCCCAAGATACAACAGAGGTAAGTTTTTTCTGCCCATGGAAAATCCTTCACGAATCCATAGCACTTTCCCGTGGTAGCGTCAATCTAACCTCTTTGAAGATTACAAGTCGTTCTCTCATGTGTGGAACGGAACGGTGTCAAAGCTCAGTATCAAATGATTCCAAATATAGTAAACGATTACGAAGTCGGAAACGAAACGAGTTCCAAATTTCCGGGAGTTTCCCGCTTTCTCCCTTTTTTGCAAAGAAAAAAATTATGATTCGAGTGACAAGCAGACAAGTGAATAGGATGGCAATGTACAACTCAGTATCAGCAAAAGCTTCACCTCCACGAGAAAATCGACTCCGAGTCACGTAAACCCATCTGTTGCGCAAGTAAATCCTAGTGAAGCCTAGTTTTGGTAGAATGTATGGAAATGGATCCAAATCGATGGTAAGAGCCATTTTCTCTTTCACAACTTTCTCAAAATATGATTATGGTTTCCCTATAGTGTATGAAAACAATTCCAACTTTATGAATCACAATAAATTATTTTATCTACTTGAGTTGCATACATCGTGGTAGTATGAAGGAATCTGAAAGAACGTCAATGTTTCATTTCTGCTAATAAACATGTTCTATTCATAAAAATATGCCGGATATTATACAAACGATAATTAATAGTAAATACAGAATGTAACATAAATTGTACATAGTAATCCTCAGTTACATCTGAAAGCTCTCCTCCTAGGCTCCTACGTAGTGAAAATATTCTTCTTTGCATTGGGTTGGTGTTATCACAATTTTTAATGAAAGCGCGATATGAGGAGTTTCTCAGGATTCAGTTTTAGACTTCAACCAGTCAAGGGAACGCCAGGGATTATGAACATGACTGGGATCAGCTCCATTACTAATCAGTAGGTTTGCCATTTCCCTTAGATCAGTGTCAGCAGGGAAAGGACATAGCCGAACCAAAAGTTGAAGTGGTGTCCTGCCATTAATGTCTTTTGCATTTGGATCCGCTTTGTGGAGAAGAAGATGCTTCATGAATTCTACTTGCTTGCCATTTGTAAACACACGGTCGGCTGCTACAAGAAGTGGCGTATAGACAGGCTTTGACCATGTTCCTTTCTTAGCCTTCGATTCTATCAGCCCTGGACGAGTAGAGAATAGAAGATGGAGAATTTTCAGCTTGTTCTCAAAACCGTTGTCGTCAATCTCGTGAATATCTCGAATACAATCCGCCACAAGACCGTTTTTGAGCCAGTTATCATCGCGTAGGGCTTTTGCATAGCCCATTGTGTGGACCAAATATTCCACTACTTCATATTCTCGAAAGGTAACAGCAACGTGAAGGGGTGTTTTCATGGGTGTCCCAATTTTGCGTTTGCGTGAGTTGCAAAAGTGCCAGATTTCCGTCAAGGGTAGTTCATGAAGAAAGGTGGGAAGCTGCACGAAAACACCCTTTAGTGTATCGAGGTCCGCAGTTTTAATAAGGTCCATAATAGCTGCAATTTTGGATTCCAGCTCCATTCTCCCCAAATCACTAACAATCTGGGCAGTTTTTGTCGGAGGATCCGGTGCTGTGGAGCTTTCTGGAGATGTGTCAGCCATTTTAGAATTAGTGGGTCACTAACGATAAATTATCGTGAAATGAGCGAAAAAGAACGTCAACTTAAAAATCAGTTCTTGTTTCTTGTCGTGGAGCATATAGAGATCGCAATTCGTATACACATTTGATTACTACAACATATTCCAACTACTTACATTTCTGAAATTAAAACCTGTATAATACAAGTTGTATCACAATTGTGCGTCATGGTAATCATATTCGACTTTTCACTAGATACCGTGTGAGATGCAATAGAATCCATACGTAGCATAATTAGCATAGTACTGAAAGAAATTAGAGTCGATGGATCTAAATGAATCTATTTAAGGATGTTTTTGTCCAATAGGGGTGCCACAGGTCTACCATCTGCGATTAATACGTAGGCATTTTTACAAGTCTTGCATCAAATTTGATAACGCCGTTCTCAAAATCGACTTCACCAATTTCGGTATTCTGTATATTCTCTGAAAGATAAAGGTTACGGCTGTTGAACGAGGTGTCATTGGGTTGCCAGAAGTACGGAGACCCAGTATTACACACTGAAATGGAGATGGATAGCAAAAGAATTTAAATTCAGCTTGAAGAGAAGAAAATTCGGATTGCGTTACAGAAAGCAGCTTGGATGGGCAATGAGCAAAGTATGAGCAAACGATATTGTTTTGGTTTTCGTATGGCATTCCCAAATTCTTGATACGTACTTATTCAGGCACGTATGACTTTTTAACTTTTGCTATATCACATTCTTATTTCAGTATATTAGTCTTTATGCAAAAAATCACCAATGCATAATTATACTTTTTCAGGTCATAAATGAAGAATCTGTTAATGTTTAATTTTTTACAGGTGACTCCTTTAATTATCCTTGTTTTCAAGATTATAAAGTATTCCGGTTTTTTGCAAAGTAATTGGATTCATTTAAGTTTGACGATAAAAATGCATTTTTTCCACATTGCTTATGAAGCTATAATCATCATGATTTTCTTTGATTGCATAATTGCTTTTTGAAATGTTGATCGCTCTTATATGGGTATTGTGCTGATTTATATTACATGAATAAACAACCCTTTCGAATATAGTCTGTAAATGAAATGATATGTATGGTCTAGAAATGAAGTTCTCCTTACTGATGGACATTTGGTCTTGAGTACGATATGCGGTTAGAGTGGAAGTGAATGGAGAAATAAAGGGAAATGGAATCAAATGTTCGTCTTCAAAATACAGTTTTCTGATAGAAATTCAGTAATGTGAAGTCTTAAATTTAATTGGGGAACTAAGCATCTCCTTTGGGAGGAATCCAGAACGATTAAATTTGATCTTGAATCCGATTAAAAAGACAGTTCACTTAAGTGTCATACGCCATAATTGTTAAAACCCAATTAAATTTGTGGCCGATCTTGTGATTTTCCTGAAACTTACAGTTTGTTTAATGCTGCTAGTGAGATAAACGCAACAATTATAGACTATTTTAGATTTTAGAAATTTTAAATCTGTGACGTTTCGTAGTTCTTAACAGGAATCCGTCCAAATTCTTCAGTTCTGCAATGAGGTGCCGGTTAACGAGAATATCCATTATGTTGTTAAAATGGTCTTGAATAATCTTATGGTTGTTGCCAGCAGGCATCTCGTTGCAGAAATCTTACTGTAAAACATTTAGCAAAAATGACCCCTAAATTCAAGGTACTTTCATACTCCCCTAACCTTCTATAAAATGACAATATTTTTTAGCTGTTTCGTTGGCTGCATGGATTGGGATTCCTCATAAAAGTTTATAATTGAAACAGTAGTTTTCAGTTAAATTGGAAAAATTTGCAAAGTCATTTCTTTTTAAGCCTGTGGCAGAACTTGAATTAAATTACGACATTCAACCTGGTTTGCATAAGCTTTCACACTTCCTTACAGAGTACATTTTCCTTGCACATATATATTCATCTCATAATCTATTCGTAAACCTAGGAGTCTAACTAAGTAAGTGTTCGACTTGTGTAGTTCTGTATCTACATAAATGCAGTAAAATGATCAAAAGGGCAGCGACATCATAAACAAAACGTTAAGCGTGCAACGTTCTTAGATTTTCTCATGCATTGAATTATGGTGTATTCCACTCTGCTCAATATGTACCGACGTCAACAGTGAAGAAATTCAAGGTATTATTCAAACGGATATACTTTAATTTAAAATTGTAACCAAATTAAACCTCTAATTTAAGGTATGTGCCGAGTGTGACACTTGCATAACTTCTCTAGTTCACCAGAAACCCATACAAACTTATAAAGTTTCCTTTAAATTGAATTAATTTAATTTTAAAAGGTTGCATTTACAAGTCAGCTTAGAATATTACGGATTCCAAAGATGAATTTCCACAAGTGTAGCTGATGTGTTTGGTTTGCACGATATTATGAATTATTCGTACGCAAAATAAATATACTCTCAAACAGGTTTGACCTCATCGTTTTGTTTGAATAAATAACAATTTTGAAAAACTTTATAAAAAGATGCTTGCTAGCTTCATAAAGATCTCCATTAGATTTTGTAGTGTTTAATGCACCAGCTAAAAATAAGCCTGAAACAAGAGCTCTCTCAAACTTTCTCTCTATACTCTCTTCCACTGCATTAACATCCAACTGTATGTCTTTTATTACACGATGCCGAAACGGGGGAAGATTGATAGAACTAATTAAATGATGACATTGAGCGGTCGAATGTAATTGAATTTTATATCTGGAGTGGGTGTTTATCTAACCAGCTTAAATGAATGAGTAACTTTTCCATTACGTAAATCTGCCTAATTAAAAAGATTATACGAATAATAGTTATTGTTGAAGGCTTATTCTTGTATAATAGAATTTTTATGATGCGTTCTTTCTTAGTTATTAAAAGGAACCGGTGGAAGTATATGGTTACCAGATGAGATGATGAAGTTCATAAACTACCTTTGAGTAATAAAAATGTATTATTTACCTACCACCCAATTATCTGATAAACCTTGACCACTCTATATTATAAATATTATATAATTAATTAAAAAATTATAATACTGGATAAATTATCAAACAAAGTGATGGACAAGGATAAATAAATATTATTCTTCTGTTTAATTGCATTGTATCCAGTATGTGGCTTCATTAAAGTCATATATTATTTATATAATAATTGCATAATGAATGCAGATTTAAATCTCAAACTTAAGTGGACCGTTGAATTATTATGTAATTAAACTATTTCCAAGTTGTCCATAAAGCTTTGCTGTATTTAGATTTTTCTTCCGTAAATAAACCTAAATATATATTCTACAAAAAAGCAAAATGCACTCGTTACAATTCCCACACCCAAAATTCTAAATGAGCCCTGAAAGTTTGCTAAATGTAGTGGTTGTGGCTCATCTTCCGTGATGTAATTTTTCTGTTATTACTCTGATTTGTACTGTTTAACTGCCTTTGTCGCACATATTGTTTATCCAAACTCGCTCATTTTGTATTTAGTCCCACTTCGTACAGATTTTCTAAAAAGTAGCCAAAACTCTTTGCAAAGATTTCGCCTTTTCTCATAATTTGTGTCAGTGGCACAAAACTCAGAACTTCACTCGAGTCTTGAAATGGAGACGTGCCTCGACTGTCTGCAAACTCGACCGCTTTATCAAATTCCAACAGAAAGTTCCACGAAACACATGCATAATCTTGCTGCATAGCTTTTTTCAAACACGTAGTTCCATCTTCATCCACCTCCATATTTCTATACAGATTCCTCATCAGTCTGGACGTTGAATGTTTGAGTATCTCACCTCCAACTCCGAGTTTAAACAGCTTAGGACCACTGACCCCAAAAGTAGACGATTCCTCAAGTTTTTGAAAAGTTCTTGGAATGTCATCTTCGGCAACAGGAATTGTGAGCAATGAGGTGAGTTTGGATGTGTAAGCAGCTCCAAGAATCAAAGCGCAATGGAGCCAAATGAGAACCAACATGTTTGACGTTGGGGTAAAATTTCTTAATATTGTAGTTTGATTCACGAGAATACCTAATATGCTAAATAGCGCGCTCCCCAATCCTGTGTGCGTAAGGCCACCATTACTGAACCACAAAATCAATGCCAAAAATCCTATCGTTAGCAACGATATTAGCCACGTTAAAAGTGCATATGCCTTGTAAATAGCTTTCCAAGAAACTGCAGTGCTTGGAACTCTCGTGGTGAATGATATTGACACGTATTGAAAACAAGGCAGATACTGTACGTATTTAAATCGCTTCAGCGTTGGAGCAGCGACTGTGATATCTGCTCGACCTGAGATGATATCTTCCATGCACCCAATCCAAGACCCATTTGGAAGTTGGATACCAGACACAGAGCCTTTGGAGACTTTCCAAAACCTTGACAGAGAAACTTTACTGTTGTGAAATTTAGTTTTGTATAAATTGTCTCCACCATGTCGTGGAAAAATCCTCGTTTTGGCTGAACTTTTCCGGTGGAAGGATTGATCTTCACTTCGTACATTGGTTTGTATAGACGAAGTATCGCCATGTTTAATTTATACCCGTAGAAAATCCAAGTAAAATCTTGAAAAATAGATATGGAGTTTTTGAAATTAATCCTCACTATTTGAATTGGGGCAAATGGAGAAATTGTCAAAATTTCAGTAGCATTTTTACCCACGTCGTTGTGAATGCATACTTTCAATTTCAAAACAGTTTTAATCTTTGAATTCAGTATAAACTCAGCCACTTCATTCTTGATCGTAATAAATAAAAATGAATCTTTGTCACGCTGTACTATTCCATTGACATCATCCTGCTTTTGGATAAGTTCAAGAAAATTCTTCACGAACCGTTCTTGATTATCGTGAATTGGAAATAAAATCGTCGTCACAATATTTTTTGAACTGCTCCATTTATATTGCACGGAAGTATTTCGTGGAGAAACTAGTTGCGGGTTCTGAAAACGTATGGGTACAAAAATTCCACTGTTTGTGAACTGTGCCAACATTGAAGTAAACTCATTTTCAACTAGGTTTTTTATGTTGATCTTCGAATAGGAATTTATAAATAAAAAAGTGTGAGTCCCAAAAACCTTTTGTTTATATTCATAATGAATTATTTGTTTGGAAATTTTATAAAGAGATTGAAGGGGATAATGGGTCATACGGCGATACTGTATCAAATCTTCAGTAGTTTTTGTAGTGCTTATTAAACTAGCCGCAAATACCAAAATAATAGGGTGAAACATTGAGCAAAAGTTTTTTCAAGACTTGATAGCGTATCGCACGTCTGCACTGGCACTTGTAACTGGTTTCAATTGCTGCGAAATGCCCCCAAAAACCATGAAATGAAATTATGAAGTTAAAATTAAGTTATATACAAAAAGAAAACCAATGGAATGGAGTGACCCAATTAAATTCTGACAGTGAGCGATGTGATGAAACATAATGGAACTAGAAACTGTTATGAATCTAACATTCTAGAAAGAGTAGGTGGTTTATCTATCGAGTAAATCAACCTTTTTGTTAAAACAGCATACATGTCAACATCATCCTTTCCAAGGTAATTGATATTGATTACTCATTAAAAATTGAAGATTTGCCACATAATTTATTGCTGGGTATTCCATTGAAAAGCTCAAAATAACCTGATCCATCTTTCAGTTTGGTTTCCGCCCAATCTTTCCTAATTTAACTTTTCATTATAATTTGTCTTGAGTACTTTATGGATGCTTTTATTATAAACTTAGATTGCGGCTTACTGGATATAAACAACAACAACAATATGATAACTAGTAAAGTAGGCCATGTTAAATTTATGCAGTGCAGTCAGAAACTGGAATCAATAAGTACGAAAATTCCAATAATTACATGACAATTCACCTCTAAACTGCGCAGCTATCTGTATGAAATAATAAATTTTTATAGTTACAGTAACATTGTAGGTAGCGTTGAAGTGCAACACTTTCCATTTGACCATGACATTGCAATCTCATTGATGAAAACCTACGACCCTTCAGCCCACTACTAGAACTGAATTGATATTGCGGATTGATTGATTTGGTAATAATTAACAGAAAAATTATCGAAAAGCAACTGGAGCAAGATGTTCTCTCGTGGAAAGCTCATAAAGTATAAATTTAATTTTCGCCCACTCCTTATATTGTACTTAATGAAAAATTAGAAGTTGTGAGCTCAAAGCTCATATTCATTTGCTATCAACATTGATTAACTGTCAATAATTAGAAGCTGTTCGTGTGTCTGATAAGCAAATTAAAAACCGAAATACTTGTGCACACAAAAAAGGCGCAGCCCAATTACCACAGTTCGTATTTAATGATTGCACAACAACACATTTGTTAGCCAAGCATTCAAAAGTAACTTAATACATTGATACATCATTGTATTTGACACGTTTCTTAAGGTCGTTTGATTTTTGGGAAATGTTGTAGGACTGTTAGAAAATCAGAATTGTACAATTTTTTGAAATTTTTTATAGTATTGCGTACATTTCGCTTTATGCATGTTGGATATTTGAATCTTCAACTTTGACATGAAATTCCTTAATTTAATTATATATTCGCATGGTTATTTATTGATACTATACATAAAATCATATCATCTGAAATATTTGTGGTGAAAATTTAAACCAAACTTAATATCAACGCCGGGGCCAAATGCATCTACTAACTGCATTAGTTGATAAAACTACAACGTTTTGCAACTATACCGTCTAACCCCAACATTCGACACAACAACAAAAATTTAACATATTATTGAAGTTAGTTGGTTTCATCGCACAATCAGATGCTTTTTATGTGCACTTCCGTTGCACATAAAAAGAATATATTCTTTCAGCAATCCAAACTACGAAGCAAACCGGTAGCCCAAAAGCAATTATGATGAAACTTCCTACCAAATTAAAAATTGTTAATGGCTCAACGTTTCCACTTCCACCAAAATTCCAATTCGGTACATTTAATCTACCTGTCTTTCCATAAATTTGGTGTCTTTCAATCCTCAACTTTTTCATATCAATATCTGCC
The DNA here is from genome assembly GCA_001718145.1 of Orchesella cincta. Lineage (NCBI taxonomy): Eukaryota > Metazoa > Arthropoda > Collembola > Entomobryomorpha > Orchesellidae > Orchesella > Orchesella cincta. Next base: position 13,606 of record LJIJ01002086.1, read on the forward strand.
TACTTCTTATTCAGCCCGGTTTCATACGCACTCTCTAAAAAGTATCCATAACTCTCCCGAAAAACTTCCCTCTTTCTCACAATCTGCGTCAACGGGATGAAGTTGAACATTTCCATACTTTCATAAAAGGGACTCGTACCCCTCCCATCTGCAAAGGCAACTCCAGTCAAAAACTCTTGCTGAAAACTCCATGACACACAGGCATAATCATTGTGAAGAGCTTGGCTCATACATTCCTCCAAGTCCAAATCTTGTTCCATTTCCGCATGAATTTTTTTCATGGTGGGCGAACTGGATCGCTTATAATAGCTCCACCAGCGCTGAGAAGGAAAGACTTTGGGGCTCCAACTTTAAAGTGGAAAGACTCTGCTAAACTTTTAAAAGTTGTTGGGAAATTTTCCTCCAGTTGAGGTATTGCCATTAAAGACGTTAGCTTGGAATTATAGGCTGTTCCAAGAATCAGGGAGACAAGAAGCCACAAAAGAAAGAGGGCTCTTGCTGTACCACCAAAGGAATTATGTGGATACTGTACATCCTGACAGAGAAGACCTCTCGTTAAGTGAAAGAAAATGTGACCAAATCCCGCATTTGCCTGCTGATTCACAAATTTTGATCCAATCCAAACAAACAACGAAGTCAAAAGCAAGGATAAACTCACAATAGACCACACAAGTGGGCTAAAAGCTTTATAAATCGCTTTCCAGGAAATCTTAGCGAGTGGTCGTCGACTCACGAATTTAATGAATTCGTATTGATGTTTTGGAAGGAAGTGGACGTATGGATATCGGCTCAAGGTCGGAGCTGCAATGCCTATATCCGCTTTCTTTGAAAGAACATCTTCCATGGAGCCAACCCAACTCCCGTTTTTGAGCCGGAGACCTGTCACAGTTCCTTCCAGAAATTGGCCGTTGCCCCCATCGCAAAGGAAAAGACGAAAAGAAATGATCAGCTGTGAATGAATGGCTTCTGTAAGATTTGCAAAGAAACCTCTTTTCCCAATTACGAAACCGGGGTCGCTACTATTTACAACTTCGTAGGTTGGTTTGAATGTGTTGAACACGGACATTTTCATGGGTAACCGTGAAATTCAGGTAAAATCTCGAAACAGTTTGACAGCTCATTTAGCTTGTTGATTCTTCCCCACTTGAAATTCTTAGATGAGGTTGCTTCATAAGGAGAAACTGTTACTGCTTCAGCTTTACTTCTGCTTTTACTAGGGTAAAGTGCGATTTTATATCGCAATTCTATCCGGATGCCTGACAATAATATGGACTCTGCATTTTCCATGTTGCTTGCAAGAAAGATGAAGAAATCCCTATCTCTCACTAAAAAACCATCCTCTTCATCATTTCTTCTTACAGTTTCTAGAAACTTTACGCTGAATCGGTCTGGATTTTCAGATGCTACGCTCGTAATTACTAGGTGACACGGATCACGTTTTCTGTGAAAATAGTTTTGGAGTTTCCATGTTTGTTTGGAGTTCAGAATTCCGATGGGCATTAGATTTTCCTCCAAAATGCTTAACATTTCTTGGAAACTAATATTTGGTGAATTAGAGGTGAGTGAGATTGATACGGAGCAATGTGAGTATTTGTCAGTGAGATATCGAGCAAATGACCTTGTCCAGGTGTAAGATGAAATTTCACTTGATTTTGTAATCGCCAGCAGAATAATGCCAATGCAAATACTCAGGCAAGTTTTGAAAGACTCCATAATAATACTTTCAAGTGTCACAATGCCCCTGTTTTCACGTTTTGTGCTACCTATGGTAAGGTAAACTGAAGTTCTTTCCCTCTTTATTACAATTCATTTACATAACCTGAAAGTTCCATGTAATTGAATTTCAACTAAATCCCGTTGAGTTTTCGTGAAATATTTAATGAGTGTTGGGTAATTCATAAAGGCCGAGTCTCCTGCAGAAAGTAAGTATGACTTTAAAACACAAACTCACGATACCGCGATACTCACGATATCCGGAAACTCGCGATAATTTCAATGAAAGTATCCCATCAATTCGGAGTATTCTAAAAGCTTATAAGTTATGTAACCTAAAGATGCAGCAAAAAACGTTTCATTGACATTAGTTTTAGTAGCAGCGGCTAAGATAAGCACGCACTTTCTTGCCAACATCATTCACCCAGATAGCATCTACCTGTATAATGCTTCGTACCTAATTAACTCAACAGGGCTTTCCCATGCTCATAATCCGCTTAGTTGCAGAATTGCTAATAAGTCACGGGTTGAAACGCGTGCCATATTGTTGTGTTATTTTCGCATCGCTTAATTAGAAGTGCACACATACTCGTGATGTGACTGGAGTCTAGTGAGATCTCATAACAAAATTAAGCATAGTATGAAGATTATAATGCTTTGTGGTGGAACATGTTGATGAATATATCCAATTCCGTGAGAAAGTTGACAGGAATAATTATATAGGACACATTTTTCTAGCGTCAGATGAGCCGAAAGTGATTCAAAAGGCGAGAAAATTGCAGGAGAGTTCCAACAGTACAAAATGGAAAATTTGGGCTAACGAATCTATTGCTGAGGAGTCAAAGAATGTCAATCAAAGGTTTAGAAATGGAATGCTACCCATTTTGGTGACGTGATGTTGCTAGCTGAGTGTGAGTTTGTGGTATGCACCTTGTCATCCAATATTTGCAGGCTGGTGGCTGAGCTAAAAGAAGTAGACCCTGTGGCAAGAGGGAAAGTAGTGTCACTGGATGATGGCTACTACTTTCTCCCATTCACGCGTAAAAATAGTTGAGCTTAAATGCCATTCAAAATCTTATGAAAGCTTGAAACATATAAACATTTTCAAATAGGTAGTTTCACTACCTTTATTAGCAATAATTTGTAACATTAATTTAGTTATAAATTTATATATAATTAGTAAATGTTTAAATTGATTTTCTAAGTTTACAATTAAACCCAACGTTTTTTAGAAACAACAACAGATTCCTTGCGATGCTCCATAACTTAAAATTGTTTCAGTGGTGGATATACTGAAGATACTCAAAAACTTTTAAGTTTTCTACCGTAAATTTATTGCGACATTGTTTCGTAAGTTAAATTCGTGTTCATCGTTTATGAGTAAAGATAAGAGCAATGGTACTAAATGCACAAAACTAAAACTCTTTACAATCTCATGCGTATTCAACAGTAAGGCTTGAAAAATATTTTGCTTAAGTCGTTCGATAAATTAGAAATGTATTGATTGAAATTTCTCGTGACGAAGGAAAAATAAAACTGTTTTTTAAACGCAACCATTCATTATTAATAATCAAGTGATCGTTATGCATGATATGGTTTTCCATCAGTACAGGTTAAAATGGATTTATAACCTGAAATGATACACACATTGCTACTTGCGAAGAGTTCACAAATAAAGGACTGCCTGTACCTAAATATTATGAAACGCTCGATGTAAAACAAATTATAGATACCAATACCAAATAGGAAAGCAGACGAGGTTTTTTATGTGCATAAAAGCTTCCATAATGGACACTATGCAACCCACTTATATACACTATACTTTGCCTCTGCACGCAATATAATGTTACTTTCCCATCGCATCGCCACAAAACTTGCCTGATTGGAAATAGTCGTGATTGTAGATTTGATATGGTCACAACTAAAAAATATATCCTGTCAATAAAACACTACACTATCGCATTAAGCAATAATGTATTTACGAAAAAGTGAAAGTACATTTTATCTGTATTTCTGTGTTCTCATGAAATATCTTTGAATACATATGAAATTCTGCTATTACTGTCTGGTAAGTAGTAAATCTGAGTACAAAATTAACAAATCCATTTAAAATCAAGAAGAATAAGCCTATTCAATTCATTTCTGTTTCATGGTTTATTCACAGCCTTAGGGTTTCCAGAATAAGCATGGAATTCAATCTAATGAAAAGCTCAAGATCCATCATCTTTTTAGTCACAACCGTTTTTTTATTATGTTACTTTTTGTTACCAAATATACAACAATGGAATTACAGAGTTCGGACCAAGTCAGAGGAGGCGAAGCTCCTACAGGAAATCAAGATGGTGAAGAAACAGCTCCTTTCCATAAGGTCTCATCTACCATCACCAACCAATGAAAAAATCAAAAGGAACTTGGAAATTGAGCTAGCAAACTTGACCAACATAGTTGAGCTGTACGCCAAAGCTGTGAAAACGCCTGGATTCGGGCTAATTCAGAATCTCAAAAGTTTCCTATCAGCTCCCGTTTCGGCAGAGAACAGGGTGAAGGAAAGGGCAGAGCTAGGGAGACTTGTACAGAACAGAATTCACAACTTGCAAAATCCAGTGGATTGTGCTAATGCACGAAAACTTCTATGCAATGCAGATTATTGTAATAATTTACTTTATCAAAATATTTAGAGAAAACTGGTATCATTATAAGAATTTTAAAACACTTTTTAGCTTGCGGATTTGGATGCATCGTTCATCACATCATTTACTGCCTAATGACAGCGTACTCCACCAACGAACCTTAATCTTGAACCTAAAAGTAAGTACGAAGGGCCTTCTTGGAACCAAATATTTTTACCTCTCAGTAACACTTGTCGAAATCCACATGGCTCCTCATACGGAACGTGGGGTGAAAAAGGAACCAATATTTCAACACAAGTGCTGATGGTAGGAACCTACGCAGCAATGGACATCAAACCCCCTTGGGATTTGCTATATCCTACAAAAGTGCCTTTGGAAATTTTCACAAGACTTGAGAGAGTTTCTAGTGACCCTGTTATGTGGTGGGTGGGGCAGTTTGCGTCTTTTGTCTTAAGACTCAGGCAAGAAACGGAAATAATGCTAATCAATGCCAAGGCCATGTTAAACCAAAGTTTCATGGGAAATTCAATCACAAATACATCTTTTATTAGAGTTGGAGTTCACGTTCGTCGTACAGACAAGCTTATTGTAGAAGCGAAATCGTATCCATTGGAGGAATATTTGTGGCATGTGGAGGAGTACATCAAATTTCGAGATAAGATTGAGGGTTTACCACACATAGGAAACGTAATTCTAGCTTCAGATGAACCCAAAGTCATTCAGAAAGCAAGGAAGTTAGAGAAAATATCCAAAAATTCAAAATTGAAAATTTGGGCTGATGAATCAATTGCTAAAATATCAGAAAAGGACAACATGCGTTTTAGAAATGGAATGCTTCCAATTCTGTTGGACGTGATGTTGTTAGCGGAGCGTGAGTTTGTGGTATGCACCTTCTCCTCCAATATTTGCAGGCTAGTAGCTGAGCTCAAAGAGGCGAACGCTGAAGCAAGAGGGAAAGTCGTGTCGTTGATGTTGGCTTTCATTTTATTCCATTTATACGTAAAATTAGGTGATGCGAGTCACTGTGAAAGAATATGTAATGAAAACTGCATTTTACCCTTGTGCTAATTTCATCTGTTTTGAAGATATTTCAATATATTTTAGTGTTAATTTATAATTGCTACACATTTGCAAGAAACTGAATAATATCTGGGTTCTATTTCCATCCTAACACAGAGCTGTGCATTCATGTAGTTAACACCGACCACAAATCCGTACCACCGACTACACCACCACCAATATACCACCAACTACCGAGTACCACAAGAGATTTTTAAACTACCGACTACCTACCACCAGTACAACTTTTTTTCTTCCCAACAATATGCAATAATTTTTTCCAGTTGTTTCTCATTAGTTGTTTCCAAAATCAAATAACTGAAAATACAAACTATTGTATTATCATGGTTTAAAATGTTCGGATAGGTGCTAGAAAAATTCAGTTAGCAAATTGCGTTGGCATTATGCATAGTAAAATTGAGGGTTAAAAAATGGGAAAACTCGACAATTAAGTATTGGCTAGCCTTTTACATATTGGAATTTTCATAAACGATATTGTCTTGAAATGAAAGGCATCTGAATAAGCGACGTTGATTTATGAAAAATGAAAATAAGTACATTCACTTTCGACGTTTGAATAAAAACACAATTATCCATCAATAAGTATGTGTATGGACATAAGTTCATTTTAGATCAAAATTAAAGTCATAAGTTTATTCCGTTAACTGTTGTATTTCACAAGTGATCAGTACCTACACACACATAATTACACATTGACTACACATAATGTGCATGTTAATTGAAAGACAAGATGCATAAAGAATAGCTGCTTCAATCGTTAGACCAGTTTGCTTCCGTTAATTTAAAACAACACAGCTACTACTAACTCCGTAACTTATACATGCTAACGATGTTTTAGTCACCTATATCTATGCATACAAATAATATTTTAAAAGCCGAAACATTTTATGCAACTTTTTCCAGCAGCAAATAATTTTAAATGAATCCGGGGCCAACCCAAAAGGCTTCATTCCATCTGGTGCTACGTACTTATTCACTTGGTATTCATTCAAAATTTCATAGTCGTTTTCGCTTCCAATTTGCTAAATATAACATTTCAAGTATATCATTACTGAAATCTTCTAACACCAGTCGGAGCTCAGTACAGATAAACAGTGGCTTACTTTAGTTAGAGGATTACTGTTTGTTGTAAAGATTCCTTCAAAGTTGTGCTCTCTAGCAATTAACAGGTTCTGCTCCTCCATCAGCTCGATGAGTGAAACCCTCTCGGATTCGTCCAAATCTTCGGAAACGCCGATCATAAAACTATGAAGTAGTTTTCCCTTGCCTTGTGGTAAGCGTGGCCTTTGTTGAGACTCAACTGATTCTGATGACATGGTTTTAAAGAAAAAACTCCTACCTTGATATACAACTGAAAGATTTACATTTTCCTGAGGATGTATCAGTTTCATTTGCATACCCAACAGTCCAATTACGTAATCACGCTCTTTGCTGGACTCTGCTTCAGCTGGCTCGTCATAAACATCAAAATTTAAACCAACAGCGACCGGTTTCCCATCTGCCTTCGTCGTACCATAAACCTGAATGTGTTTTTATTTCACCAATATTAAATGTACATGACTATAAGTCAGACTTTCAGTAATCAAAACTTGAAGGAGAATTACGAGAACTGTTTCTTCAGAAGGGGTTCCCAGATGGAATTGATCATGCTCGCAAAGTCTGTGTATGAAACGTTGACAAACGCTTCCAGATCTCCCTTTCTGGCGAAACTAATGCTTATGATGCTACAAGAAAAATTAAACACTGTTACTTACGGAAAATAAAAGAATTTACGAATTCGTTATTTTCTCTTACTGTATAGCTTCCGTTTTATCATCTCCTGTTAAAAGCTTCACAAAATACTGTTCGTTTTCAGGTTTTTGCTGCTCACTTCAGCTGAAGTAATACGCATTAATATTTCACGCATGGTTTGAGCAGACGAAAGTCTGGGATCCTTATATAATACCCAACATCTCTCAACTTTACAATGACCACAACTGTATTCAGGGAAGTTCCACCAATATTAAAGAATGAGTCGTCCAGATTCTCTGCAATTGTTCGAAATGATGATCCGGTCACAGCCGATATGATTTTAATGAGGGATTTTGCAACGGGAAGTTTTTCTTTTGGAATCTTAAGACCACTCCAGTCCCAGTCATCAAACACTTCACGATTTTTTAACTCATCAGCATAAATATTGAGAAGGTGCTGACGATCCGTTTTCCCATTAATAAGAAGGGGGATTTCGTCCACGAGGCGTACAACAGGTCTCTCATGTTCACGGAGAAACTCTTTTATCATTTCGTTTAAATGATCTGAGGTTGACTGTGAAGATTTTGTGACGATGAATGCGACGATGGTCTACAAGAAGGAATATGCAGCCTTCAACAAGGTATGCAGGAACTCATGTTCAATTGCAATTTGTTGTAAATATCTGAATTACCTGGTCTGCCTTTCTAGGATGGTGGAAATTACTTTGACCTTTGAAACTGATTTGAAACCCGAAATTATTAATTCGATTTCAGACTCGCTGACCACTTACTTTTATTTGGGAGTCAATTCGTCCTTCCTACATTAATGCAGATTCCCCATTAGGAAGCAGCGCTATGCTGCCAAAATCTCCAGTTCGGTAAATTTCTCCATAATCTGCAACAATTAAGCAGGTGCAACGTTTTATAATTGTTTAGAGTTGTACAATTTAAGCGTTCACCCAAGAGGCTATTTATAAGCGGTACAATCAACCAAACCCCAACAGAAATCTGTTATATATTAAATTATTTATCGATGAAAAAATGTGGTATCGGCGGCTACCTGAACATCTGGTCAACGAATTGTCATAAAATTTTAACATGCTGTCAAATCCTACGTATCCTTTAAAGAGACTGCTTCCTGCAACGTATATTTCCCAATGCGTCCTGCTGAACTGGCTGTAAATTCATCCAAAATGTATACCGCCGTGTTAACTAATGAATATCCTGAAACCATTTAAAATCTTGGTCAATCAGTTTTCCAAAATACAGTAGCTCAACCACAACAAAATAATGAACAACCTTACCTATAGGCACTTTCTTCTCAAGGACTTTCAATTCTACATCCCGTAAAGATGTGAAGCTCACAAATGTCACATCTCCCATTACTTCAGTCGACCCGTAAAAATTACAAAGTGTAAAGTTGTCAGGAAAAGTCTCGAAAAATTCTATAAAGTGTCGAGCAATAATTAATTAAATTCTTATTTATTTTAGAGAATATTTTGCAGAGTATATTGGATTGCATTGTGTAACCTTTCAGTAGATCATATGATAAGGCTTCTCCAGAACAAACCCAAAGCCTTACTGAGCTTAACAGTTTCCGACCTTCATTCTTTCCAAAAATGTCCAGCGTCTGAAAAATAGCTTTCAGGAGGGATGGAACAACCAACATCGTGAGCACGAAGTTTCTCCATTAAAAGTGATGGTTTTGATGTCACCGTTTTATCAAATACAATAATTGGGAAGCCTTGGAGTAATGGTCCGAATATCTAAGTGGTTAATCATGCAAAGTTGCAACCTGTTCAATTGAGCTTCTTTATAAAGACCTTGAGTTTAGATGCCTGTACGTTATATACCTCAGCAACAGAGTCAACGAATGTGAGTGCCGTTTTGAAGACACATTTTCGGAAGGAGCAAATGGAAACTTTCCATTGCCACTCCAAACGGTTTAGAATTGCTTTATGACTCAATCGCACTCCTTTTGGTTCACCTGAGCTCCCTGAAGTGTACATTACTATAGCTGTCTCATCTTCCCCCTTTTTCCCATCATTCCCATCATTCGCTTCATTGCTCTCAATTGTGTCCATCTTTTTGTAGAGCTCATCCGTCCGCAAGACTTTAGTTAAATTTCTTCACAGAGTCAAACTTGGCTAAAATATTTCTTTTTCCATCGCAAATGACTAGAAGGGGACGACAATCGCTGACCATTTTACCAATTCTATTTTTGGGAAAGATATATCAAAAGGGACATATGCAGCTCCAGCCTTGAATTCCAAACAGAATTGCAATCAGCCTATCTGAAGGTTCTATGCATACTCCAATAACACAATCTCCATCCGGATTATGATTAGAGGTATCGCGAACAGCTTCTGAAATGACGTTTGCAATTTTCGTTGAAATGTCATCAAGTTGCTGGAAAGTGAGCTGCTTTTCTCCATCTACAACGGCGAGGTTGTTTGGCTCAATTCGTCCATCTGTCAACCCCAGCTGGAAGTATTGGATTACAGTGGCGTTTGGAAACTTTTTGGTAGGACCTTGAAGCACGGATTTACCTTTAAATGCACAAAGATCAACGTGTGCTTGTACCAGTCTCACATTTCAAATGTAAATGCTTAGTTCATAAAGAATAAAGCTCACCTTGGTTGCTGTATTCCATGATAAGCGTTCAGACTGAAGCTTACTGATTTATTTGACAGCAACTGACTGGCTTGCTTTTTCTGAAATTTAATGGATAGTCATCATTTTTAAAAAAATTACTTTTAATTTTTCCAAATCTCAGTGCTGCGTACCTTTTACTGTCTCAAGGCTACTCACTAGGAGAAAGTTGAAAATGAACTCAACTTGAATTCGATATTCGTATAAATTTATTTTTTTCATTCATTAAGTGAATACGAGCTTCAAACTAAAATGTCTAGACTATTCTTTTTGCAGCTTTTATAGGCAATCTCAGGTAAACGCTTGTGTGCTAATTATGTGAACATGTTATGAGTGATAAGAATGTGCACATGCAGATTGCAGATGCACACGAACATAATATTTTCGTCAAATGTTTCATTGAAATTTATAGATGATATAATACGATAAGTAAATCTACTGCGTACGCTTCTGGTCTGGTAAGAATCCCACAATAAAACTACTTCACTTCGAGGTTATTTGTAGATTGTTGGTTTTTAAAACGAACCCACTGAACCCACATTATAATTCTTATATATGTTCTTATCACTACAATCTGACAATTCAACCTCAGCCCTTTTGTGCAAATAATTATGCCGGGATTGGATTGTTAAATGCAATAATGAAACTTTGGACTCACATCGGAGTAATGGAGTGAGTTGACAAATCAAGTTCCCAATGAACCCATGATGCATTCGCCTTTAACTATTAAATACACAAATCTATTACGATTGTAATGTAACCCAGTCATAAATTCTAATCGATAATCTTTTATCTTTTCAATGCTCCAGCTCACCTCACACGCTAAGTTTTAGAATAGCAGTTTATAAAAAATGTATGAGCATGTATGGCACAATAGCTCATCGAATATAAGCACATTAATATTTCAGCAAGTGTATAAAATCGAATGCATCGAGACATATCGCATCGTCCCAGCTATACATTCTAACATCATGTCACGTTTTGGAAACAGCTTTGCTATTGTACTTGGTTCTTGTGATATAAATTTTTAAATGCTCAACAATACTATAACGTACAGGCAAGACAATGAATGCGTTCTTCATACTTTCGAGAGAGCGAAAAATACTTTCTCAACATTGATGTATGTATACAGCCTCATTTAAAGTGTGAAGGTATTAATGCTCCATAATATAAAATCCTATTAAGAAACGCGGAATTTAAAATTTTAAAAGATTAATAATTATTGCAGAAAAACCTAGTTGAGATATTAAATGCAGTATCGGTTTTTGTAGCGGTATTATGATGTTCCCAACGTACTTAGGGAAAATAAACACTCCATACATTTACACATTGTATTTTATGATCACGGATGTCTTGCTCTAATTTGTCACTGTAATCAGAGATTTTGGTTTTGTATGTATGTATTATGGTGGTACCAACCAGAATACAAAATTTACATGGACAAAAACAACAGGATGTAGTTTAATTATCACTTCAAATTATTTTGTGTTGATTACCAAGTATCTGGCGCCATGAGCGTTCTACATACTTTCCGCATTGTCTGCATTTTTTAATAGGCAAATACATCCAGAATATAGACAAGCTTACTACTGACAAACCAATTTTATATCAACCATGTTAAATAACCAGGAAATTGATTTTCAGACCCGCTCAACGAGTACAGGAAACTTTCACAATTCCCGACTTTCTATCAGGCCATCGTTACACTTCACTGTTTTTGGTTTAATCCTCACGACTCCAAGAAAATATTTTATCTTTGCTAATTCGAATAAGAAAGCTCAGAGTATCCATATTTACAATGGACGCGTCACGGTTTTTATTTGGTTGCTTCTTAACGTTGCTATCAATTCATTATGTCGAGCTTTTAGAATTGTCCGAAACCACATTGGATTACAAGTTTCCTCTCATTTCTTTCCCACCCGAAAGCCAATGTTCTATCACCCTATTGTTCCAGAGAGATGAGCCCATTTCAAACATATTATACCAAACATTTGACTTCAAAAATCCATTCCGACAATCGAATAGGGAGCTGGCTTACAACCGTCTCTTGTTGTTTGACAACGTTGACAAATACAACTTTCGCCTAAATGGTACGTTTTGGGATATAAACTCTCCATCAATTTTTGGGGGCAAATGGAGATTTCAGTTAAAGTATGCGAAGAAATGTGAGGCATTTTTCCTTGCTAGTACAACTTTCATGGGTTCTCTTCGGTTAATAGACCGTTCCGGATTTGGAAATGATAATCTGGTTGTCTTTTACCTACTTTATCCCACTCAAGACATCTTATATGACTTCAGACGTTATCTCTGGAAACAAAAGGACAAGTTACTGAGAGTTCCCTATGACGTTTCAGCTCCAATGGTGCTTGTCACTGCAAATTTACTCAAGAAGCAGACGTTTTACAGCCTTTACTGTCATTTTTGTGCTCGTAAATTCTCATGGTTGAAATTGGTTTCAACAGTGATTTGTCTATCAATCACACAGCAATTCTCTCCGTGCATAATGGTAAGCACACTAAGAACGGACATGGAAATAAAGCTTATACCATCGTCGCCCACGAGGAAAACCTTAGAGTTTTCGATCCTAAATGTCATACCCGAACCGCATCAGAGGAATATTTCATGGGGAAACAACCTGTGACGTGTAAGCTAAGTATTATACACACAACTTTGGGGAACGCCATAAATGTGACATTTGTGGGACGGGTGAGGAAAGGAAAAATTATGGGCCGGTCAATGCGGACACTTATGATATCAAATTCACTCGCTGACTTGGACGATAGGATCAGTGTACTGGCCACCGTATCATATTATAGTCTGCGAACTTTGACATATTCCCTTTTGCACTGCATTTCTGAGAAGAAAGTTACTGTACTCAAATTGGATATTTACTTTAGCGCATATGATTTACCTACATGGTTAGGAATCCTCATGATTTTCGTTTGCTACTCATATCTAACGAGCAGTTTACACAAAGGGGTTGACCTAATGTGGACCCTTGTGAATCAAAGCAACGAGCTGGTACATTCCGAAAAATTTCATTGTATCTGCCTCCTTGGTTTGACTCTTATCACCAGCGTTTATCAAACCATAATCGCTCACAGACTTTTATAAACTTGGCAGTCTTGAGAGTGTAGAACAGCTACTCAAGAAAGGCTACAGAATTAGTGTAGCAAATCAGATGAATTTAAAGCTCGCGCTTCGAGCAGATTTAATGATTAAAAAATATCGAGCTCTATATCAAACTTATAACAATTCTTTTTACGTTGGAACACATCCTATAAATAATGAATATAAGATTGGGGAGCTTCTCGGAAATATGGTGAGCGATAAGATATTGCTCATGTTGCACAGCTTTGACCTTGAAGTATTTCCAATGTTTCGTGATAAAATTCGAAGGATAGACAACAAATACTGTCGCTCCTACCCTTTTCAAATGATGCCAAGTTACATTGGTTTTTACAGCTGGGGGTTTTTGTTTTCCGGGTCATACAAAGTGTTAATGAAATTGACAGACCATGGAATATTGGCTAGGATCGAAGATTTTTATAAGCATATAAAAAGGATGCATGTGAAGGAAAAATCCAAGTTGTTTTCTTAGGTGTCAAGAGTTGTCACTGATCTAAAGAATTTGGTTTTAGTGATTCGATGAGATATGTTTGCGTTGCGCAGGGAGTTGCTCTACTGCTCATTTACGTTGGATTCCTCGCTACTAAAAGTGTAATGAGTATTAGGGATAGACATAATTTGACAACTGCTATCGTGTAATCAAACAAGGAAATATTAGTGAAAAGCAAAATATACAAGAATCGATTGTAAATAAAAATTTAAAGAAACGTGATGCGATGTGGAGTTGGAATTTTTATTCCAGAAACCATAATTACCACACTGATGATGAACTAGTAATTATTTAAATAAAATAATAAGTAAAAAAATGTTATTATTGCTTAAATAACGTGCCTAGTTAATCAAGTCTCATATCACCCCTGCAAAAGCAGAAAGATCATTGTTCGCACTGATACAATCTACGCTGAGGTTTTTTGATGTTTTTAATTAAAAGATTCGATTTTTTTTCAATGGTTAAAAGTTTTGGTGCTCAAAAGACTAACATAATTTCTGGGGTAGAGTGGTTTTGGTTTCTTTAAAACAGTAACCGTGGGTCCTTTTTCCAGAATGAACAAACGTGTTTCACACCACATTGGGTTATTCTAAATAGTGATTGGGAATGAATTTCCAGTGTCTGAGAACCAATTTTTCGAATCGGCGCTTATTATGTACCTTTAGGTACATATTAAGAAGACTTTGTGTGTTGTCGTCTGTCCGTCTGTCCGTCTGTCTGTCGTCTGTCTGTCAACACGATAACTTTCGAACCGTTTGACATTTTGAAATTCTGTTTTCACCAGTCGATAGATAAGGTCAAAGCGGAGGATGAGTTCGAAGATGGGTTATCTGGGGTCACGGGAACAAGGTCAAATGATAAGCGCAACTAAATTGATAAGCGTCACATATAGCTTATGATACATCATTCGAAAGGTATTGCTCTACTGATGATGAATATGCATCGCAAATTCAAATCAGAACTTCCGAACAGGGTCAAAGGTCACGATTAATGTTTCAAATGACCAACATGGCTTGTGATATACCATTCGAAAGCTACTGTAGTGTTGTTAATGAATATGTAGTGCAAATTGAAATAGAAACTTCTGGACAGGGTCAAAGGTCACAATAAGTTTTTAAAATTACCAACATAGCTTATGATATACATTTGAAAAGCTACTGCAGTGCTGTTTATAAATATCGACATTGCAAGTTGATATTTGAACTTTCGAACAGAGGTCAAAGGTCATGCACTTCAATGACACACTTAGGGTGTGATATGTCATCGAAAGCTGGTTTATTGAAGAGTTCACTATAACACATTTTTATGTCCCAAAGTACACCCGCTAAAGGTAGATTGCTACTATCTCGAATTGTCGGGTTTATTATAAAAAGGGTTACTTATAGGGTGACGACCCAAGATAACTTTTGAACTAGATAGGTAACGCACCTAATTCCTTTTGAATTTTTTATCGGCAAGATTCGTATATTGACATGTTTTTGAAGTCAGATTGATTCAATCACGGGACTCAAAGTTATAGGCAGTTTCAAAAGCTCATAGATGGTAACATAAAATACAAAATTTGAAATCCCAATATTTCTCCAATAAAAATTTCAAAGTTTTGGCATCGGAAAAGTGTTCTATACGACTCTTTTACATATATGTTTCTGAATTTATTGACCTTTACTCCTTTCAGCGATCAAAATATGAAGTATAAGCTCGTGTTTTGTATGTTTCTACATGTATTTGGGGGTCAGGAATCCGAATTGTATTAATATTCATTATTGAAGTAAACATGCTTGATTGAGTTTTTTTCACTTGTGTAACTGTAAAAGATTATTATTATTATTATTAAGTTTAAACTTGAATGAGAATTGTATGACAATTCTT
Organism: Orchesella cincta; assembly: GCA_001718145.1. NCBI lineage: Eukaryota > Metazoa > Arthropoda > Collembola > Entomobryomorpha > Orchesellidae > Orchesella > Orchesella cincta. The sequence goes on from LJIJ01002086.1 coordinate 28,899, forward strand.
CGAATTAAGTTTGATCTTCTCTGATGTATTATTCATGAGTATTTTATAAAAATTCTTGAATGAAAACTTAATAAATATAAATATGCAATATTGCATTACTAAATGTTCTGTAATAATGGAGGATATAGTTTTTGCTGGGATTAAAAACAAAACAATATGCTAGTACTAATTTTTTATTTTACCATATTTTTTTTAGTATGTATATGGATATTACAACTAAATACATTTATTGTGTGATTTGAATCGTTCTTAAATTAGAATGTATGTTGTAATCAACATCAATACAAATACATTTTTGCTTGCATGAAATTAATGCATAAAACAATTTTCTTATCTAATGCCAAGCGCTCAAACAACTTTCGTATTAACCTACCCCGATGTAATTTTTTTTACATTTGTGGTTATTTCAATTCTAGCATAAAAGTTACTCCTTTTTTAAATGAGCAGGCGCCGTTGGTCTTCTACCACATGTGCGTCTGTAGATTGATTTGCAACAACATAAAATAAGTAGGCAATCACTACAAATGCAACTAAAAGCACGGCTGCAACATCCAAAACGTAATACTGGAAAAATGAGATCCCTGGCTGCAGATCGGAGATGGGGTGCTCCTTTGTGTCTCAAAACATATTCCGCCCAGTAAACCGCTTTTTCAAGTGGCGTTTGAGGAAGGTCTTTCACCAACTTTGAAAGTTCTTTGGCTTTTTGGGCATAGCTATTAAGATTTTTTAATAAGATTGAAATTCCCAGCTTAATGAAACTGGACACCACAAAAAATTATTTCCAACTTACACTGGGTCTTAAGCAGCTCTAAAATCGCACTTTCCAGCTTTTCTTCCGTGATATCAAGTATTTCTACCATTTTGGCGTAGCCTCCTCTTTCAGCTTGCTTTAATATTAAGATCTTGGTCCGCTGCAAATTTTCATTACTTCAATTGTCAACAGGTTGTACAATATGACAGATATTACTGCGTAAGATTTCATACCGAATAAAGGAAGTCCAAGAACTGGAACTCCATGATAAACACTTTCCTGTGTACTTAGAAGGCCTCCATGTGTCATGAAAAGGCGGACATTTGGGTGACCTGTAAAATTTTTCAAGAATTCAAAGAAAAATTACATAAACAATCTGTCATACTGCAAAAATGTTTGGATGCTGTTCAATGTAATCAAGTGACATTTAGTGAAAAATCTATTAGTTCATGGTAATTTTTTTGGTACTTCATTTTTTAAAGCAAAACTTTTATGTTACAAACGATATGTAAAAAATTACAGTAAATATTAATGTAGAAAATTATTATGTTCAACAGGCGGAGTATTTTGTGTATATTAGGAATATCAACCTAGACTTGAGGTATAAAAACCTGCAAAAATGTTTGCAATTGTACTATTTATATTTATGGACAACATAATAAAAATTACTATTTTGCACCTAAAACATCTCTGCTACAGATAATTACTAAGAAAAATACCAAGCACATCCTGTTGTGGAAGCCATTTGCTCAGTTTCACATTTGGCGGAAGGTCGGGCATAGTTTCTGTTTCCCATTTCCAGATTACCCGCTGCTTCAACCTGAGAACACATTTAGAAACACTTTCCGGTAGTTTTCAGGCATATTCTTGGCCTTGACAATAGAACCCAAGCTAAAGAAAATAAAGCCGTCTTTTCCTGAATTAGATAGAAAGTCATCCAAGTCCTATTAAAAATAACATTCTAATTTAGTTTATATAGTATATCCTTATAACAGTCCTTAGAACTACTGGTCTATGCATAAATCATTTTTTAAACCTTTGGCAACTTTTTCGGTGGCCGTGTATGCATTCCACCAACTTCAATCACGTCTGGCAGCAGTGGCCTTGGATAATTAAGCGTAAAATGACTGTTCATAAACAGCATGCTGGAATTATCATGAATCTCATCTATCCCCGGTAATAGGTTCCCATTAGGCAAATATTGTTTATAAAGGTTTTCACTTTTTGTTAGAAACAACGGACCCGTCATGAATGCCAACAGAGAGTCAAATACAGTGTTGATAAATCTCTCACTGAAGGACATCCGATCAGTGTATTTAAAGAGCGTGTTGGGAACAAACGAGGGTGGGAGTCGATTTCCAAAAACTGTTGAAAGGGAAGAAGGAGCAGACATTGTGGTTACGAATATCGAGGGAGCTTTTAACATAGGGATGATTCCTAATACGCAATAATTTATGAAAATATCCACGATCACCAAATCAAATTTTTCTTTTTCGATCACTTCGTAAAACAGGGGCTTTTCCAAGACTTGACACATGCTTCCCACATGTGTTCTAATGTTGAAGAATTCATCATGGCACGAATGATTCCTGTTTTTCTTTGCTCAAATGGATCTGGCATGTTCCCAGTAAATCCTCAACTGTGATGAGTTGAATTTGTTTGACGTTTGGTGGCATATTGGAGGATTTGACGGGGGAAAGATTAACATTTTCATGGCCACGTTCTCCCAAAGCATAGCCGCTTATTAAGGGGTTCGAAACACATTTTAGTGCTTTGTGTAGCGAGTGG
>LJIJ01002087.1:0-31434 GCA_001718145.1 Orchesella cincta
GAGCGTCGACTTAATCCACCTATATATTAGGATTTTTGCGAATCTAAGCCCATTTCACCAGTAACCAGGTACGATCTTCCTATAGTGTAAAGGGAACACCACCTACAGCGCCGAGTACTGCAGTGTTATAGTCAACTCCTCGTGAAACACCTACAAGTACTACGTTCCCCGTACTAACACAGAGCCAACGACGACGATTGCACAGACTTTCAGGGGAGCTAAATAATGGCAGAAACTCGATTTTGCCAAAGATTTTTAGATGTGGGATATTGCTGGTTTCATCTTGAAAGCGTGAGACGAGCTTCATTGAAAGTATTATTGATAAAAACATAATTTAAAATTGTTTGAATCAATTTGCTGGAAATGTAGTCCAAAAACTATCAAAGACTTATGGAGTCGGAGACTCCAGTTGATTTACAAGTTGCGCTTTGGATCAATTTTTCTAAAAAATATTACGACAATCTCCGTGTTCTCTTCACCAGGATAGCGTTGGAACAAAAAATTGATCTACAGCGCAAACGTCTCAATAAATTATTTAATTTTGAGTGGTTTTGAAAGGGCGGCCATTTTAAAATTTCTAAAATGTTTGAATACCTCCTAAATACAACTCTATGCGCAAATGTACGCTATGTCGTGTTCCAGTATGTTTAATGATAAATATTGATAAACACTTTCTCTCTACAACTTTATTTAGAGATTTCACCAACTTTGCGTGCTTAAAAATTGCCGCCCTTTCAATACCACTCAACATTAAATAATTTATTTAAACGTTTGCGCTGTAGATCAATTTTTTGTTCCAACGCTATCCTGGAGAAGAGAACACGGAGATTGTCGTAGTACTTTTTAGAAAAATTGATCCACAGCGCAACTTCCTGTAAATCTTGAGTAAGTGAGTCTTTGGTAGTTTTTTGACTACTTTCTTTCTCCAGAAAATTGATTCAAATAATTTTAAATTATGTTTTATTAATTAGCGTTGTCTGAACATGTCGCGTACTTTCTGCTTAATTATGTTTCGAAGACTGAGTCTGTTGTGTCAAGGAATTCTGAGGTAGTGGCAAAGTAACCAGCTTGGCCTTTGACTTCTTCCTTACTTTGGGTAACAGTCCCATCTGCCACTGCTGTATCAACCAATTGTCCACATGCTCCCCGGTGAAATCCTCCGGAAAGCTCGGTTTGGTGGTTTGATATACCTATACAGCCTCTCATTGAGGACGTACAACTGTCTTGTCTGATCGCAATCAACGTTGAACCACCAGTCGCATGTCAGCAGCACTTGGGAGAAGAGCGTCCCATTTGGGGCCGTCCATTTCAAACGTAACGCTAAAATTGGCAATTTTCAGGCACCCACCCACCCTTGTAACGCTTGTGTCACGCTTCCTTGAACCCACCCACCCCCCTCCGTCACGTAACGCTATGATGTTCCATATATGTACGTATATATGAACACATAATATAGCTGAAGATATTTTTCCTAAACCTATGTAGGTTTCCTAAACGGTGCATTGCATGCATGATAATTAACCACAGAATCATTTATTTTACTTAAATATATAAAACGACTAATAAATTTCAGTGAGTTTATTGGACTTTAAATAAATTCAATTTAGAGTAGACACAGCCATATAAAACTAACAGGGGTATCTACAACATAAAGTAAAACGGCTTCATATTCAATCCAAAAACGTTTAAATTTATTATAGCAATCAATGAATTAGTTAACATTTGCGTTATGCAAAGAAATGAATCACTCCATATTTGCGCTATGCAAAGAAATGAATCTCTACACATTTCACATGCAATTTTTATATCAATGCACATTATTTAATTACCTTATGAAACATTTAAAAATCATTCGAAACTACATGATATTTGAGAGTTACAGTAAAATATGAGCAAATCGAAAATGGTGAACCGAGTGGGGAATAATTACGACACGACGCTGATTACTAATTTTGCAGGTTTATCAAACCGTCACGCTGAGCTCTACCCACCCTCTCACCCCTGTCACGCTCCGTAACGCTACCCTCGAACCCACCCACCCACCATACCACCGTTATGTTTGAAATGGACGGCCCCTTTGGGCAGAGAAAGGGAGAGTGACCGTCAGTAAAGTCACAATAATGCCATGCCTGTTCAACCCCAAAATCGATAAAATAAATGGCATGCAAAATTTAGAAACAATCTTTGAATGCTATACATAAAAACCCAAAATTGCGGAATTATACTCTAGCGTAAAAGATATCCCAATAAAATTCAGTTTTCGCCTGACATTTTGCATCTACGTCCGCAAAGAATCCTTTTTATCGTTGATTATCACAATCAAATCCAGTTGTTTGTCCAGTTGCTGCTTGTGGCATCCGTTGTGGTTGTGGGGGCTGCAGTTGTGATACCAATTGTTTTTTCTTCCGTTTGAAGCGAGGCCCCAGTTTTAGTGTCAGTATTAATTTTAGCGCTGACCAAATTCAAAGTAAATTTTGGCACGATGGATTGAGACGTGGATACGTCTAAAGTTTCTGATGACGATGATGATGGTTTGCTGACACTATTTTTGCTTTCATTCGCTTCTTCAAGCTTTTGAGTTGTGACGGTGGAAGAACTTGTGGTCGTTACTGTCGTATCTTGTTGTGGGAGCTCATGATCATCATGATTGTAATCATCATGGCTAACTTCGTCATCCTTATGATCATTTATGTCGAGATGCTGGGAACTTCTATCAGAATAAATATTTGCATGGGGTTTTGCTGAAGCAAAAACTAGCTGATCTTTATTAGTAGAGTTGTTCATTCTATTTAGTTAAAATGACCAAAATATGTATGTAAATATGTACATAAAAACGCCAAAATATGTAGGTAAATATGTAACAAAAATTGCAAAAATATGTATAAAAAGGTACCTAAAAACTAAGTTTTTAACAAAAATTGACTTTCCTTTACGTTTGTTACGACCTTTCTAACCGAAATTGACCTTAAAGCAATATTTTGGAATAGAAAACCCAGTTTCAGAGTTCGTGTTTGATAAAATTGATAGTTTTATCTTTCAAAATAATGAAAAATCATGCCAGAACTGTGAAAATTACATGCTCATACAAAGTTTGATTTCAGTCTGATAACGCTGGAAAGATATGTATTTACATGGAATGAACAACTCTATTTATTAGTTTTGACAGGTATCGATACAGATTTTGTTGAGAAGGACGGTGGCTCGTAGTAGAAATTGCTGTAGAGATAGCTACCGGAAGTGGTCACAGATCTGGGTCGAGTTTTCACAAAGTATTTGGAATGCTCATCATCCAAATCCGCCACATTCTCCAAATCTTCTTCTTAATACGAACTATATTTATTGGAGAAATATGAAGGGAGATTCGCTCTCAATTGGAAGTCAGCCAATCTGTGTTCGGAAGCTGACGAGTTGATTTCATTAAAGGAAGAAGGGGTCGTCACTTGAGCAATTATTTCAGACCAAACCTGTTTAGATTTCGGGGCTAGATGAGTTTGTTTTGTTGGAACCACGTAGCTTAGTTCAGGCTTTGTGTATTTTTCCCTGTATGATTCTATATAGGGGAAATGGTGGTGATAGTTATCATTCATGTCCTTATCCTCTGTATCTTCCCCTTCTTCGATTTCATGATCATTTAGCACATTTGGAGAAGGAGTACTGGCACTTAAAACTTCATTATTTTTATCGCTATAAGAATTATCTGGCCTTATCATTCCAGATTCACCCGGGACGCGGAGATAAACCTTCGGTTCAATTAGGTGTAGACTAGGTGCACTCAACCCTTCATCGTCATCAATGGAAAGTGACAGTCTCAAGGTGTCATCATCAAGAAAGCTGACTCGGCTATCGTATTCATTATTCTGCTCACGAAAATAGGTGGGTTGATACTGTTGCTCATGAGGATAGGTTGCTCTCCTCTCCATGCGATTTCGAAATTGAACATTGTGGTGGTTATTATTAGTATTTCTAATTGTCGATTCAACTGACGCTGATTGTGACAACTTTATGAAGGAACAAAGCAGAAGTATTAAAAATAGTAAACTGGCTCGATGCTGCAATTGAAGATGAAAGGCTGAGTTGCACTTTATTTTTGGATTTTGGAAAAGCTGACTTGAGGACTGCTGAGGACTGTTCGAATTGAGGACTGTTCGAATTGAGGACTGTTCGAATTGAGGACTGTTGAGGACTGCTGAGGACTGTTCGAATTGAGGACTGCTGAGGACTGTTCAAATTGAGGATTGTTGAGGACTTATGAGGACTGTTCGAATTGAGGAATGTTGAGGACTGCTGAGGACTGTTCTAATTGAGGACTGTTGAGGGCTGTTAGAATTTAAGACTGTTTAGGACTGCTGAGGACTGTTCAAATTGAGGATTGTTGAGGACTGTTCGAATTGAGAACTGTTGAGGACTGTTCGAATTGAGGACTGTTGAGGACTGTTCAAATTGAGGACTGTTAGTTCAACGTTGGTGTCCCATTGGGTCATTGTATCTGTTTACAATGTAAACAAACAAGCCATCAGATGTAACAACTCATTGAGGCATTAAAAGTTGTTAGGAAAAATGTAATCGAACGGTCTAGTCATACGTGTATTCAATAAAACAACCCTAAATTGAATTAAGTAATTAATAGGCACCCTTGAAAGCGTTAAATAATTTTTCTTAACATTAAACAAACTGCAGTAGCAAATACATTTGCAGTTCTAAATTTTTTACTCTCTCCGTTTTTTGTATCAATATGCATCAAATATCTTGACAAAGACTATCCAATTTATATTTTTTTCAACTCAAACAACAACTTCCCAAATGACAGAAGACTAGTGAAATAAACATTCAAGAATAAGGTTAACCACCGACGTCAAGTAGTAGAAGGGGATCGGCAGTGCGTCTGCGTGGTTGTCCATCATATGTTTCCGTGCAGCACTTTTTAAGCCTTAACTCGATAACGCAGTCTCAATTCGAACATCCTGCAGCAGTACATCACATTCGGAACAGTCCTCACCGCAGTCCTCAAATCGAACAGCCTCAGCAGTGCCTCAGCAGGTCCTCAATCGAACTCCTGCACGCAGTCCTCAGATCTCGAACATCCTCAACCATCTCAACAGTCCTCAGATGTCGAAGAGTTCCTAGCAGTCCTCAACTCCAGTCCTCTACATCGAACACGTCCTCAGCAGTGCCCACTGCACCGAGGTCCCTCAATTAACAGTCCTCACGCAGTCCTCACACAGTCCTCAAATCTGCGTACAGTGCCCGGCAGTGCCTCATTCACAGGTCCTCGCAGTCCTCTTCGTACAGTCCTCAGCAGTCCTCAATTCAACAGTCCTCAAAGTCCTCAATTCGAACAGTTCAACATTCCTCAATTCGAACAGTCCTCAACAGTCCTCAATTCGAACAGTCCTCAGCAGTCCTCAATTCGAACAGCAGTCCTCAATTCGAGTCCTCAGCAGTCCTCAACAGTTCTCCTCAGAACAGTCCTCAGCAGTCCTCAATTCGAACAGTCGTCCTCAATCGAACAGTCCTCAGCAGTCCTCAATTTGAACAGTCCTCAATTCGAACAGTCCTCAGCAGTCCTCAACATTCCTCAATTCGAACAGTCCTCAGCAGTCCTCAACAGTCCTCAATTCGTACAGTCCCCAGCAGTCCTCAATTCGTACAGTCCTCAGCAGTCCTCAATTCGAACAGTCCTCAGCAGTCCTCAACATTCCCCAATTCGAACAGTCCTCAAGTCAGCTTTTTAAAAATCCAAAAATAAAGTGCAACTCAGCCGCTTTTTGCATGCAACTGATGAGACACTTCATTTTCAATTCATACTCTCTTGTTTTAGTTAAATTGTTGATTAATATGTAAAACACAGTGTTTATTTCATCGTAGTTTTGACCGAAGAGAAGTCTGCACTTCAGTAATTTAAGTAAAATCCGAAGAGCTATTCTTTACTTTGTTTTTTTTGCATTTGGAGTTCGCAATAATATTCTTACATCCCACAGGGATCACCCTATAAGTCGCCAGTCGTTATTTAATGGACACTTTGGGCAATATAGTCTTAATAATGCCATATAAGCACTAAGTAGTACCGTAAACAACACAATGAAGCAAGTTTATTACGAATTGAAAAGTTGTTCGGATAAAAGTATTATCATGTTGGTGACAGAATTAATCATTGTTTCCTCTACTGATGTGTAAGATTCGTGTTTTAAGTATACCGGGATGGATGACGATTCCAACCTTGCAAGATCTCCCCAAAGAATACGAGAAGAGTCAATCTTATAAGTACCAATATACATTGCGTTTTTACCGTAATACTTAGCTACATGTGCCCTAGCTTATTACTGGAGAGTAGTTTTTGATTGATTGAGTTAAATTTGTTAAATTCCTTGCCTACTTCCCATGCACTTTCATTTAATGTATGCTTTCCAGATTCTAGTACAGCCAAAGTTGTCAAATATGCTGGTTTGGACATAAACCTTAGTGAGCAAAACCCTTTGCGATCAAATAAGAAGAATGCGTTTGAGTAAGACGGGGAAAATTAGAAGATTCCAGTTGGCGAATTATTCGTTAAGAAGTAGATTTTAGGTAACGTACGGGGCTAGCGAAGAACATTTTAAGGGTGCGATCTTCAGAAGGGTGGAAAACATATCATAGGCCACTTATAAGTTTCATTGCCTAATTGGGGCAATGTGAACACCGAATTCATTCTATTAACCAACAGCGCCGGTGTGGCTAACATTTGCATCTAAATACTCGAAAAGAATTTAGCATCTAAATCATCAACATTCTCTCCAACATAGCCGTCGCAACGGAAAATTGAGAGGGGGGACAGGGGCGTTAATTGTTCAATTTTGTAGGATGTTTTATGTTTGCCAATGTATTTCTTATGGGACTTCAAAAAATCTGGGGGGACATTGTCCTGCCTGTCCGTTCTGTTGCGACGGCCATGCTCTCCAACATAAGCATCTCGCTTTGTCTCTTTGCGCCAATAAGCTCATTAACTTACAAAATACCATCGTTGCATCACCTTCCTCGACTGGAAACACTCCGTACTGTTTTAGTTGAAGGGCTGAATGGATTGGAACAGCTAACCTTAAAAACATGATAGATGAAAAGAGTGCCCAGGCGGTGACATATAATCCCATCCTTTTTAGTTACGTGAGTCATGTCATTTTTGTTCGATAATCATAGTAAGTTGTCCAAGAAAACGAGCTCGAGAAAATATCTATAGTTTGATTTTTTCGTCAGCAAACAAGGTTGTTTTATAAACCCACCTTAGCTCATTTTTAAGTTCCATGAAAACATAATATACAAGTAACTATGGTCTATGTTGCATCCGTTCTGATCATGAAGTGAGACGGTTGTACAAAGCAACACCAAACCCAAAGCTCATGTGCATTGAGCATGAGCAATCTAGGTTTTACAGCTATGCAAATTTTTTACCTTTTTTTGTTCAAGAATCAAGCAAATCCATACTAGAAACACTAAATGCATTTATGCATGCAGTGTCGGTTTCTGGCAACGATTCAACAGCATAAAATTCTAATACAGCCATTCAAAGCTATTGATGTGCTGAGTATACATCTGAAACAGAGAGTCATAGCAGAATACTGAAACAGTGTCAAAGGTCAAGCACTTTTAAATGACACAGTTGGGTGCGGTATATCAATGGAAAGTTAGTCAATGAAAGATTTCATGACACCCAGGTCACAGATTACGTAATAGTATTTACTAATGTTAAATCCCATACATCTTGAGTTACCAGCTTCATTTTTGTTTGGATTATGATTTCAACAAAAAAATACATAAATGGGATCAATGTCCTTGAATATAAGGAAACTTGAAATATAACTTTTGTCCAGCACAATAGAAACTAGCCGTGATTCAACAAAATGCGACTATAAACAATTCGTGACTACATTATTTGTATTTTGCTCGTTATTTAGAATGAGTTTTCAATAGGACAAGCAGCATTTGTACTTACAAATCATTAAAAACTCGTATTTCGTTTGTAGACGCCATAAACTATATAGTTAGGAATATATCATTCACCACTGTTATTATTAGCCGAACGAAACATATACATGTACAGTATTTGCTACAGTACTGTATCTGTCGTACTATATGTCAATTGAACACTCAAAATCCACGAATCTCAGGATAACAAAAATAAGTATGCTCAGCAGTTACTCCAAGAAGTGAAGTCCCTTACTCTAAAAACTTTGTGTACCCAAGTGCCCCCTAGTTGAAGCTATTCTGTATTCAAAAATGTCAGGACGAAAGCAAAATTTCTCCGAAACTATACAAGTTAAAAGGCTAATTCCTTTTGCATTTTGTAGCGCATACTTGAATCCCCGCAGGATTTCAAAATCAGCTTTCTGCATTCATAGATATCGAAAAGGTGACCACTCTCCTGACTCCTAGATGGTGACCCACGCCCCCACTCAACTTTGAACCACATTTCTGCATGGTCACCTTTTCGGTATCTATGAATGCAGAAAGCTGTTTTTGAAATCCTGTGCGGATTCAGGTATGTGCTACAAAATGCAAAAGGAATTATTTTTTGTGTTCATTGTTTGGAATGAATTTTATTATACCCAGTATAAAGTAGCATTTGTGCTTAAAAATTATAAAAGCCTCGCCCATTTCAACCGTACATTTCACGAAGTAGTAATGACGCCGCAAGCTATACGATGAAATTTGTTTTGTAGTGTTTGCTCGATAGAATAACAATATTAAGATTCAATTAAAGGGCACTTGATTCATAATGATGATTTCAGATAATAACAATGATGAATTTTATTTAGAATGTGTTAGAATGATAGCTGTCGGTTTCGATAAATAAAGGGGGTTTCCAGTCAAAATATTAATAATTATTTACCAGAGAAAATTATCGTAAACATCAGGCCAAGATGGAAGCTACCTAAGCGTGTGTCAATAAATTAAATTTTCATGTAACTTTTATTAAGTCGCATAATTACGCTTGAACGATTATTGCTAAGCAGGTGAAAGCAAAAATGAAACTTCTAAACGAATGCCTATTTTGTTTTCCGCTAAAGACATCAAACATCATTTGCATTGAAGTTGTTAAAGATCCCTTCGATTCCATATTCAAAGAAATTAAAGTGATTGATATCTTTATAAATAAGTTAAATAATAATGAGCAACAAAGAAGGTTTTGAAACGTATTTTGTGTTTTATAACTACATTATGGTTATACTGATAAGTATGTAATGAAAATACTAATTTTAAATTTAGTGGAATCTCAAAACCTGAAATACAAGGGTTGGCAGTAACTAAATTGGGGAGTTTCTTAAACTATCTTTACTTCAGTGACGTTTTCGTTTACAATGAAATAAAAAGTGTCTTGCTGTTGGAATTCGGTATAAGTTGATGATGATGCATAATAAGTTTGATGGGCTATTGCTTGAGGGTACCATTAGTTTAATGATGAGCATTATTGTCAATTGACACGCATATTATTGATACTGTAGTTAAGTAATGAGTATACCTCACTGTTTATCTTGAACAAATTATACACAATCATCGTATTATGATTATGATTAGGCTATATATGACACATGGTATAGTTGGATGTGGTTTACGCATCATAAAAAATTCTATACTTCCACATATTGATTTTTGTGAGCCAAGTGAGATAGCTTGATAAACCTTTTTGTGACAATGGTACAAAAAATTAGGATGATGTGAAGAAACAGTGTGTCTTCTACTGTATGTTAAAGAAATCATGTTTTATTACATAGCAAATACAATCTTTGTATTCGAAGATCGATGGTTTCATATGTACTTTGGTTTTATTTTTCATTGTTGATTTGAAGTTTGTTTATTAATTGATGTTAAATTGGAGGTGCTGTCGTGACATGTCATGTCTCATCGAGTTTAATGCGACGAATGTTATTTTCTATTCATGCTGATTTGAGTGGTTAGGTCGAGTTGTATTGCGTAAATGTGTATCTACTAAAATCATAATAAGTTAAAGTGTTTGTGATTCTAATGTTAATACGTATTCGAAACACATTTTAAACAGATTTTTTCATTCCTTATAAATTAATATAATAGATTAAAAAATAAGTTACCCACACTAAAATAATACATTCATCGCCACAGTAAAACTATTACCTTAATTGATGTCTGATGATTTTCATGTTCAGCGATTCTTTGCTTTATTTTTTTTATACATTATCATAAATTATTTTAATTATATCACCATTAAGACTCACTCATAATGCGGAGATTCAAATAGATTTGCTCACTGGCAGTTTGCATCTGTTCCATATTAATTTACGCAATGTGATGTTCGAGTGCGACTGTGAAGAGTAATTACGATTAAGTAACTAACTCCTCGTGTAAAGGAAATGGAGAAAAGCATAAATTAGCAGACATGGTTAATGACTCAGTCAGCTACGACTTGCTGAATGTGAATCTTTCGAAGTATCCAGTTAGGATAAATTTTTTCATGTACGTGCGTACAGTTCATTCTTGGTATTTGACAAAATGATACATAACCACAATTTTTTCGCAAATTTAGGATTAGTGTCTTATTACCGATAGCATATGAAGAAAAATACAGCGTCAGAATAAACCATTTAAGCTAGTTGGACATGTTGCTATATAATGCAGAGAACAGGACAAGATAACTAGCAAACTTATAGTCATCATTACTCAGATGTTTCACAGTTTTGGTATACACAATGAAATTAGAAAACCGTATTCCTATCGTCTGAGTCTTTTCGCATGCATGCTTACTTTTTCGTAGGCAAACACGCAAAACTCATATAATTTCAAGAGTTCCAATCGAATATCACGCTTTTCTATAGAAAAGCAGTTATTTCACTTAAAAAGGGCATATAAACTTGCATTTTACAAGTGTGAATCGCCAGTTTTTGGGTTCAACATGTGGAGATAGAAGGTAGGTACAAGTTCGGCCACAATCTTCAACAATCATAATTATTTGCATATTTGCATATACCTGTCATACACTTTGCATCCTATTAATTACTGTCCGTAATAACTAACGGCGGTTGTTACAGAGTACAGATGTGCTTGTCATTTCAATTTAATTCCTTTCGCTTTGTTGTTCAGCTGTCAATTGGATAAAATTTCAATGAGTGGAAGTAGGTGGACGCGGAGTCCATATTATGCAGATATGGAGGGATACTATACGGTACCATTTGTGACTTTGCCTTTATAAGTCATTTGCCAACGGTGTCCCACGTACACAGTTCAATTCAAATAAAGAATGGATTGATGCGGTGCGATGTTACAACAAACTTTCTTCTAAATCTTTGCAAAATCAAGGAACTTATTGATGATGCTTTTATATTTGAGCTAAAAATTAGTTTTCTCATCGTTGACAATGACACAAGGATTGACAAGACTGGATGAAAAATATGCTGAAAGAGAATTATTAAAACTAGTATTTTTATATGATCTTATCCATTTGAAACGAGGTATGATATTAATTTGTGAAACAAGAACATTTTCATTTACAAATGTCCTTCGGTAAAAGCCGAAGACAAAAGAAGAAGATATCCCACCTTTTTGAATGGCATGACGGGCCCGACTGAAGCTGTGCTATACAATTCATTTCAACTCTGATCTGATATCAGGACATCCCACAATGAAACAATAAATCACAAATCAGTCGAGCAAGCATTTTGATATTTTGCATAATATAAAATATTTTCTATGGCTGTGTAATGCCGAGCTGTGTCTCTAATTTGTATTTAGGACGATTAAAGGTTATTTGTTAAATGAGAAGAATGCGAGAGAGAAGAAATTGAGATGCAGCTGAGTCTCGTCTGCGAAAGAAATGTGTGTGTATTTATATATTTTGCTTTTGTATTGAAGGTTTGAAGGCAGATATGGTATGCCATTGTTTTGCGATTCCTTTGCAGTTTAGTTTACCAACGATTGGAATTACTTATTGTCATTCAGAATGAAGTTTCTTGGTAGGCAATTTACTGCATGAATGAACACATAAGGTCAATTTTGGGAATTCGTCATTGTTTCTAATCTACATGAATGCAGGCGCCTCATTTTAATTAATCTAGGATGGGTCATCCTTTCATCAAATTACAAATTAAAGCTGATCACATCTAAACTCTCACTTCTGTTTTTTCAATGCCATTGTGGTTGGGATGCGTCCCACACAGAGAAATTTAATTGGAAACTTATTCATATAAAGTATAGACCATAATATTTTAAACCGAAGCGAGTTAGAGTTAATTTATCTAAGCTTTACAATGTTCTAAAACTACTTGAAACTTACTCATTGTTTTTCATTTGACTGGAATTCGTACAAAAAAGTAGTAAAGTAAAATTAGATTGTTAAGTTGGAGAAAAACGGCCGAGAATTAAGAAGTTTACGCATTTTTAGTAAAATAGAAACAACAATGCAATGAGTCATCTGAGCACAATAAAGGCAGTTTTATGATCTTCTGACGTTCTGACTCATCAAGATAAGTGAGGCACACGTATAATATTTCAGTTATTTAAACGCAAACATTTGGGACAGAACAACGGAAATGCGTAAACAAAAACATCTTGAAAAAGCCCTTGCAAGACTTATTATTCCGTTCAACAATGGGCGATTTCCAACAATGGCAATTTGAGATAATTATTATATCTCCTGAAACAATACTACATTCTACATAAAATGTAGCCATTCCAGAAACAGAGTAGGTTGTCAATGTCACTTCTTTGTGTTTTACAACGGTACTCTAGCACGTAGACATAAAATCTTGTACCAATTAGAATACAAAACCATACCGCTGCTAAAATCAAGAGTTTCGGCAGTTTTCTGACTTAAATATTACATTATGCCATTTCTCAATTCTAAAGTCTTCCTGCTGCTACAAAAATCCAAAACCAATCTGTATTACGATACCTCTTACAAAACTTGCATACGCACAAACACCCATAAATCTATCAGGCTCGTGATAAGGATGTAGTGCTCAATCTAACCTTCAATCGATCATCCCATCCATACCTAAGTTTTCATAAGCATTGATCTTGAAAATATAACTACTCGTTCTAAAGAACTGTCAATAGAAGATTGAGAGATCGAATTGTGGATTGATTGCTAATAATTATTCGAAAATGTAGACTTGCATTTAATTCGCTGTAGTGGGGCAACTTGAAATGAACTAGCATGATTCCTGGTCTATCAAATCCAATATAATTCACAAATTCTAAAAACTTTAATTCTAATAAGCGTGCAAATTAAGTATTCTACACATATATTTTGTAAGTACATCATGAGTGATACACCAATACTATGGCGTCTATTTTCGTCTTTGTTAATGAAAAGAAGGACACCTTATACTTTTGTCTTTTTTCTTCAGTTAACGACCTTCCAAAATAACTGGTCTGCTTTTTTCTTGGTTGTTTATTTGGCATACACCGTGTAAAACAAGCTGATATTCACTTCCATTTATGGAATACTTATACACAATACTTATAAGTATTGTTCATTTGTGCACAACTGCAACTCATCCATCCATCCGTCCATGCATGTATGCATCAACTGCAATATTGCAGTTGATGCATACATGCATGGACAACAATAAAGAATGTGTTTTGTCTTATCCTTAACTCTACAAAACTTACACATATGGTGTGTTCGCTCATCATCTGATAAACAGCATCCGCCCTGTCCTGGTCCCAGCTTCTATTGCAATAATAATGTGCACACCGTTTTTTGCCAAGGTCATCACAATGTGAACAACGCAATTTCATCCAGGGAAAATGGAAAGTAGCCGAAAAAAATTGTTATGACTGACACTGCTGCAAATGTGTAGCAGTTTTGTTTGGAAACGGAGTGTGAATGCAATTATCCAAACTGCCCAACACCTTGTTTTTGTCTCTGCTCATCTTTTTCATATATTACTACACACCTTAATAATTATGGTGTGTCTGTCCTCTGCAAATTAATTGCTTCATGATGAGGATTCTGAGCAAGAAAGAGCTGAGCTATTGAGTTTTATTACATTGCATTTTTTAGACGAAGAAACTGGTTGAAAGAGAAGAGCAGAAAGTGAAAGAGATAACGCTGTTTCTCTCCTCAACTTGAACAATAACAGAACAGCAACAACTCCTCTTGTTGATATACATTGGAAGTTTGGGAAGCAGTCAAAATTCTCTTGTTTGGGGGAAGGCCGGCAGTGCCACATTCATTCTGCGAATACAAACCCAGTTGTCAATGTTGAGTTTGGGGCCGTTTGCAATGGAGCTTTGGTTGTGCAAAGCGGTTTACATATCACGTTTTCTTACATGCGCACCCACACACGTATTACCGGCTCGACTAGCCGTCTCATGCTGAACCGACCAGAAGGCTGCCACTACTCTCCAATTCGGGGAGGAAGGCAAGAGTTTTGCCAAGGTGCCCTTGGCATTGGTTCTACTTCCCAAACATTGCGTTACAGCATAATAATATCATCAACATCACCACCATCATCATATCATTATTATTTCAAGTGTTTCACGAGCCCATACATTTCCCAGTGTGTGTAGATTGTAGATGATGATCTGGGGCTGCGGTTTGGAATGCATATTTTTAATAATTGGAATCCAATTGTCAAACTGTACTGTGAGATGCATATGCTATGATTACAGAAATGGAAAGTAGCAGACAAAATGTTCTTTTAATGTAGTGTTTACTTCTACAGTTTAAAATTTTCGGGAGAAAAATGAACTTTTTGAGTTGTTTATACATCTTTCGGAAAATTGTGAGTTGATTTAATATTTACTATGTAGCACAGGTAAATTGTGGGCATCCTAATCTCATGTGAGTATCGAGTATTTATTTATGTGAGCAAATGCTAACTCACTTGCTCAAATGACATCACATTCGTTTGCATTTAATTTTAGTAGGCGATATGAAAAGAGCCGAGAGATGTATTGAACGCATTTCGGCATTTAGTTCATTTAATATATGGTTATTAGACTTGATTTTGTTTACTACCAGAATTCTGAGAAAATCCTCATGATTCCGATTAAATTCTGATTTGGATCAAAATCTTGAAATTTTAACTAAAATTCGATGCCCGTGCAATGCACTTAAAACATTTCATTTGAGCTTGTTCAAGGCGATACACTTGTAAAATCAAGTGAACAAGCTGTGCAAAGGCAAAGGAGAATTAAGAAGCTTTGACGGTCATAACAGAAACACAATATAAAAATTAATTAACATGTAGATTAGATCGTATGGTTCTGCTAAGTATATTTAATAATGTATGAAGTTAACTAGCGTAAGTTAACATAAGTAGTTTGTTCTGGGCTATATAACATTTTGCATTTATAAACTTTGCACCGTTCATATGCTTACTTTAATTTATACAGCCATGAGTATACGACATCTACATTAGAACACCACCACCACCAAGGTAGACTGCATAGATGAAAGATGATGCATTCATTCTCTTTGTTCGCTCCTTCTCTTCTACAAAACGGTTCGTACCAACATAGATGACACTGGTGATGAGTTAAAATAAGACAAAGCAACTATAAATAATAGTTTATAAGGTATTCGAGCCATGTACGTGATTTATTTACTGGATCAAATAGTAATCATTAAAAAACCGAGAATTTCGATCATTATTCAAGTTTGGAAGCAGAAATCGATACGCTTTGCGAGAAACATGGAACAACAGTCCAACTATGAAGATAATCCCAGCTCCAATCAACATACAGGAGAGGAACCTCTTTGCTCTGGACTCTTTCTGGGATTTCTCGTTGATAAATTGTGAGTGTTTCTCGTTCCGGACCTTGAGGTAGATTTTGGAAGGAAGAGGAGGACTGCAATTTGGGATGCTTTGAGGGCTTCTTTTGCTTCATCTTATCTTCATATCGAAGGCGCTCCTTTTCCTTCTCCTTTTCCATCAGTTGCTTCACAAAGTGGCGAACTTTTCGGGATGAGTTGAGATCATGCTCATTTGGCTTTGGGAAGGGTTTCTCCTTTTTCAGTTTTCGCTGCTCGCGTTTTTTGGCTCGGGCAGCGTACACGGACAAGGAGGGGGACGCTGACATGATGCTTTCTGAGTCAAAGTCGTGATGATTTTCTACTCCTCTCATCAGCAGCTCTTCAATGTATTGTTGGCTGTCGAGGACCACGGTTTTCATCACGGTCTTCATGATTACGTGGTCTTTCACGTGTTTCTAGAAGAAATCAAAATGGATGTAGGATTTTAAGCGAATTTAAAGTAAAATAGAAGAAATTATGCTGATTTACAGGCCAGTTGCTCCTGATTTCTAGCTTTTTATCCAGAGTTGCTTTGGGTGCGATCCACAGCTCGAAAACGGCTTCATCCAAGTATTCCCGGCTGAAAAAGCGAGCAGGAGCGACGAGAATGCTGATAGCTTCATCAAACTGGAGGGAACCGAAGGGACTGCTGATTATGAACTCTGTGAACTCCAGGGCTGGATTTGAATGAAATAACTGCAAAAAAACCGAAAAAAAACTTCAAATAAGGGAAATTTACATGGATTATATGATGCGTTGTTGTTGAAACGATTTTTACCTTGTAAATCATCGCGAAAGGAGTCAAATTGCGGATCTCAACTGCTGCCAGAAACCTGTTGCTCTCCGTTTCATAAAATTTGATTTCATTCTCAACTTGGAGCGGATACCGGATGGAATTTTGACGAGTTGGTTTGGGTCTGGATGAGCGGAACTTGATGGAAGGCACCCGTTTTCCGGGGAGTCTGCTCTTGGAACGGATTCGAAAGCCACGGGAGAGCGGTATTGAGCGACGACGGTGGTAGGACATTTTGGGTTACAAAATTTACTTTTATATTGTAGTAATCTACTGAAATGTATGCTGGATGTGTAAAAAGACTTTGATCGTGGTATGGAACAGACATAAACTAAAAAAAATAAAAATTCATTTTATATGTTGCTTGCAAGCCATTTCTTAAAAATAAATGGGTGTTGTTTCATAGTAACGTAATAGATCCTCCTCCGCCTCCTCCTCAGTCAATTGAGTACTCAAAATTGTTTACAGATTATGGTCATAGCAGTGCAGTGCCCAATAAAAGAGTTTCTGAACAGATTTTATGTGTATTGGTTTTCAGGTTTTCTACTGTCAGATCATTTTCATTCACATCATTCACATTTATGCATTCAATCAGTTTTTGAACAAAACATTACTGGTATTTCACATTTAACACAACTATTACGCTTTAACAAATGACAATTAACGACTGTAAACAACTAGAGCATCATTAAACGTTTATTTACAAAAATATGAGAATAAAACATGCAGTTATAGTATATTATAGTGTGGTAGAAATTTTACAAAAATACAGTTTAGAAGACAAAAAATAACAATTCGAGATTCAAAACAAGTACAACATTTCCTTCAGTCTTATTAAAAGCCACAGGAGATGTTTCTTAGTTATGCTCATCTAACTGCAGCTCATACAGAATGGGCGGAGATGAATTGCACTTTCTTTCAACCAGTTGTTGATAAAAGAGCAAAAATGGGTCCGCGAGGATGTTAAACGCCGCTAGTAACACATTTCAAACAGAAAAATACATGGAGGACCGTAGATGAATTACTTTTGCTTGTGTAGTCAACGTAAAACCACCAGTCGCGCGTCAAAAACACTTGGCGGAAGAGGTGTCCCATTAGAACAAGAGAGATCGAGTGACCATAACCGTAATAAATGACTCTTTACTTGTAATGACTTTGGTTTAGCCATAATAGGACACGAATTTTCCTCATGATTGTACTTGATGAATTTCCTATGATGAATGTCAATTGTTTGTTGTTTACAATTAAACTAGCCCTTTTCAAGATAAGCCTTGGCTGCAAAAAAATGAGTGATCCTACTTTAAGTTCAGGTTTATTATATTTATTAGCTCAACTAATAATCTTTATCATTTTTGGTTTTGGTCACGTCATCTAATCATGATGATTTTGACTGTATTATTAGGCACAATAAAGAGGAACATGCTGTGAACCTTCAAAACTGAACTGTAGTAAAAATAACTTTGCATTCAACCATTTTGATCAAAAGTTAACGAAATAACGACAATTTTCAATGATAACGATCAAATATCCTCTTTTGAATAGTTTATTTTTGAATGTCGACCAGCATGGTTTGGTTTTGACGCTTAGTCCTCTCAATGGCCACAATTCCTGAAAATAGCTTAAAACTCAATCCAAAAAGGTTTGTAATACCAACAACCGATGTCGTCGTGATTATGACTGAATGAAGATAATTATCAAGGTCCAATAAATTCCTAACAATTTATTAAATCATGGCTGAGCTTCTTATATACCGTGGCGCTGTTCTATTGTCATGATTTGAACATCATAATTTAAAATGAGATCATTACTACAGCCCAACTTGACTCGATAATTTCACGTTATGACTATTACAAATGCACGCTGCTTCCTTCATAACCGCATCATATTCTTTTTTAAACGTGGCTAAAAGTGACCTTCCTTTGTTTGGTACAATTGAAGGACTCGAAAAGAAACTTGGCTTCATCTGGAATTATATAACAAATATATTGTTCGACACCTTCTACATCATTATGATTATGAACAACAATACAGCGTAGGGTTTATAGGCGTAGAGAAGCTTGGTGGTTTATAGTTAAAAATTGTTGTAGATGTTAGCTTGCCGGAAGAGGGCTAGTCTTCACAAAATATTTGAATGCTCATCATCCATTCTGTAACCCTTTTCAACTCTTTTGCTGTATAGGAATGTATTTATTGTAAAATAGAACCGGAGATTCGTCCCAAATTGATAGTCAGCCAGTCTATGTCCGGAAGCTGGCGAGTTGATTTCATTGAAGGAAGACCTGTAGTACCTGAGACATTCTGTTTTTGTCCACAATCGTTGTAAATCTACATTAAATAAAATTAACACAGCAATTATGTAATGTGATAGCGTCGCTAAAATGTGAAAATGCGTTTCAGAGGTTCGGTTGTGTGGTTTTCAGGTACTGGTTTTATTTTTATTTTATCTGTCCGACTTTCTAGACATAATCACATCTACATTGCACAGTGTAATTATTGCAATAATTATTTAAGCGAGAAGAACGCATCAAAATTTAATGCATGATTAAGTGTTACGATGTCAGTGACACCCTTCATACAATTTCAACATGATTTGGCAAAATTTTAGCTTGTACATCTGACCTTTCTGAAATTATCTCTTTTGCCAGTCACATATCGTAACTTAATGATGTTCATGCAGTCAAATTGATCGTATTTTACTCAAAACGCTTGACTCTTGATGGTAGTCTCAAAACTAAATAAAAACATCTCAACTCACTCAACTTGGGAAAAACAAAATTGGAAATAATTTGAAAATGCAGATGTGCTATTCTATGTAATCCAATCCGTTGTTGATTACCTCAAGCGTCAAATTTAACGTGAGATAGTATGAAAATAGACCTTTTGTAAAATTTGTACGATACGACAAAAACACGATAGTTTCATCTTTCTTGTTACATAATGAGTGCTTGACTTTTTCATGTTGCTAAAAAGTGATCAAGTTGTTTTAAAAGTAAATTTCTTAAGTACTTATCTTTTAGGTAACATTCTATTCTTTAAGATATTAAGTTAAAAATATTTCAATCAAATTGGTTGGTATTCAAGTGGCTACAAGGAAGTCCTAGAGCGTAACATCAGTCAACATCACATATCATTTGCCAATTCGAAGTAGATGATATAGTTATAAGTTATAATTGAGCTATAAATTATTTGCAGTGAATTTATTTTCAATTTCACTCTAAACTTTGTGAGCTTCATTTTAGTCTGGTTGGAAACAACGTTTCACACATCATACCTGATTTCACACTCATCTTGTTTGGTGAGGCTATTCACCCAAATCACGTAATAAAATGCAGATGATTAAAACTACGTGGTGGAAAAGTGGATGGTGGAATGAATTGACACCAAATACGATTTGCCAAGCTGTTCAATAATTATAATAGTTAATAGGTTCGTCTTCATCTTCAGAGAAATCAGTAGTCGTCAACAATGATATTTTACAGAGTACCCGTTACCTTTTATTCCTTTCAATAACTGAAATAAGGATAATTTAATGTCAGACCATGTCAAAAGAAAAAGAATGATAGTTTCACGTACTTATTACTGCTGGAAATCCAGAGGGAAATACTGTAAGCAAGTATTGTGATGTGTTGGACATCAATTTCCAGCTTCTTCAGAAATTGCTAGTTTGTTAGTTCAAAAGTTTCTGTTATAAAAACAAAAATTGGAAGAATTAACAAGTTTACAAAAAGTAAGTAGATCAGCAACTAAAAGACATTGCATTGTTATTAATCATAAATTACCATTATAAATTTACGTTTGTGATTTAATGTTACATTCGCCAACACACGATTTCATGCTTTACTCATTTAAAAAAATAAAATAAACAGGTAAATAAATGTTTTATTGTTGCAAGTATAATAATGGATTATTTTAAGGTTCGATATATTTCAGCTGCAATAAAGTTCAACACGAACTATCCTAATTTTTTGAAAATAGACATTTGTACTTTGACCTTTTTGCACAATTGAACCTACATATTGTTTATCAATGTGTTTGTGCAGTGAATCCACAGTTGACGTTCGAAGGTTGCAAATACAATATATTCGCTACGAAGGTTTTATTTTATGCTGGATTTTAGTTTTATTCACAAGCAAAAATATTCTTGTCAGTGTAATATTCGAAAAGATTAACTTTATTGCTTTGATTTCAGTTCCTGTCTCAACTTTCAATCTTTAAATTCTGATAAACTACTATTTCTTGGAACCTCCAGATAAATATTTATGATGAGTAGTTGCCATTTTGTGTTCAGTTAACATAATTATCGGCATAATGCAATCCAAAGCAAAACCGTTCTAACCAGACACGACCATTTCAAAACTTTTTGTTTTCAATACTTAAGCATTTAAAAAACATATTTAAAGAGCAACTAAGAAATTTCGCGAACAAAACTTACTAGAATCTACTTAACAGAAAAATTATTTCTTTGTACTGTTATACAAAGATGGCGTTAAATCATCTCTAGTGAATTTTATTTTATTTTCGGGAAAAGCACCAACAATGTTATGGAGGTTAGTTTACTTCTGTTCCATATTGATTCACAGGATACGATATTCGAGTTGGAGAGACAGAAGAGTAATTATGATTACGTTATAAACTACTAGTGTGAGGGAAATGGCAATGACTAATTCAGTGAGCTTTTAGTATTTTGCAAGTAGGCGCATTAAATCAGAGTTAACTCAGCGAAAACAATTACTTCAGTTACTTGGTCGAGTGCGCATGTCATTTTGTTCATGTTAATTTAATTCTTTTCACTTCATTGTCAGATGTCAATTTAATGCTATTTCAATGAATTAAAGTAGGCAAATGCGACGGTTCGACGTGCATTCAATAAAATAAAATATGGGGTAAAACTTAACTTTCTCAGTTTGCTTAACGCCCAGGTTGGCAAGACTGGCAGAATAAGGATTAAAAAATTTGATAAGATATTATCTCTTGAATTCATGCTTTGGTTGCTACTTTGTTCAAAAGTAGGCATGTAATTTTGTAAGAAATAGAGCGGCTGCAGTTGGGTAGGTTCTTAGTTTAAAAGTTAAAGAACAGTAGGAAAGATAGTCCCTGTTTTGAGTGGCATGATGAACTTTCATCAAACTGCGCTATTCCATTCCATCAAATTGGGGGGAACATCCCTCAATGAATCAGTAAATCGCCAATTGTATGAGTCAATATGTCAACGAAATTTTAACATCATCACATTTGAAATGTCATAATTCATAATGTTTGGAATTAAGATCGGATGTCACTTTCACAAAACGAAAACAAGTCTAGACTATTTTATCATAATTTCTTTGGAACTAACTGCAAGCTTTTCCATACCAATGAAAAGAACAACCTAAATCTCATAATCTTCATTCCAATATTATAACATACAAGTTGCTTAAAATACCTAATTTAGTATTAGATCCATCGAGCCGATGGATTTTTAACATTTCCTTTTACAAATATGTAATTATAAATTCCAAATGCTTAATTTTTTAAACCTGATTTTTCATCAATTTACAGGAGACTCCTAAATGTTAAGATTCATAATAGCAGTGAGCATCTGCAACTAGCAAAACAATTTTATGAAATTCTGAACTGTGGAGAAATCGACCGTCTAGTTAAGATTGCATATTTGAGCACCACAATTAAGATGAGATAAACTGTAATGCATGGGGAAAAGACAGCGCTAATGCTAAACCGAAACAGAAATAAGACTGTTAATTATCCACTGAACACTTAAATAACATTTACAGTATTTTCAAAGAAGCTAAACCAAGTTCCGCTTTCAAGACTAATTACCATCAATGATTCTTTGAAAATCACTGCAGAAACTTTTGTATTCTGAATTACATACACAATTTGCCAATAAATCGAATATTACAGAAAATGGTGGTAGGTACTAAAATTGGTAACCGGACCAGAACTGTTCGAACATACATGAACAAAAGCAGGTTCTGTTCTTTCATATCGCATAGTATCGGGCTTTTATACAATACAATTTTTTGACTCTTTTGTTTGCTGCTGATCAAGACAGATAGATTATGCATAATGCATTGTAAAGAAGCCAAAGACTCTGTTATCTTCTATCAATTCCTTTTTATAAACAGATTAAATTGTTCTTCTTGCTTCTCCATCAACAATTTTAACTCCTGTTACCACCAATCAAGATACACACCTTCTCGATTGTCTGTCAAAATTTTTGTATATTGTGTTTAAATATCGTCGCTTAACTTGTTGAAACTAATCATAAGTTACAATTCATAACTAATAAAACGGTACATAAGCACAACGACAAAACTTCTATATCGATTCTTCCTAACTTTCTTCAAGACCTTTACTTGCTGCGAACTAGTGCATTTTCTCTCCCTAAAATTAAATATGTTAATTTTTAATTGAACGAATGGTAATATTTCACTAAAACTTACTTTCCAGCGTATGAATTGTCTTTAAATGTGTCATGTTATTTATAATCAATACATGATAACTATCAGATAATATGTTAGCTGTGTGCCCTAGTAATGGACACACGGCCCAACGCGTGATGATGAGACGCAATCAATGAGTTTTGTCGTTGACTGCTGTAAGGATTCATGATTTGTTGTCATTCTTAAAAGGTGCTAGCCCAGACACATATTAAAGTAGGACCCATTGAAAGTTACAGAGAAATGATGATTATAAACTCCTAGCGAGTTTAGATTTAGTTAGGTAGGAAAGTAGACTAGCATAATATTCTTAGAGGAGAGATGTGGCAGGTTTAGAATAACTTTGGATTATGCGATGAAATGAGATTCTTATAAAATGACTTAATTGTTTTCGATCTTCCCCTTTATTCCTGTATTATATTGGCTGTGACATATAGCAACCCAGTACAGAGACAGATACCTTGGTATATAGATTAACTTTGTAAATTTCTGAATGAAAGAGTGTAACTTATTACCTACTTGTATATTAAGATAGTATTATAGAGGAGTTAACTTACCGAACATTTAAATGTACGAAAGTATCTTCATCTCTCCAATCACCAGAATGCACAGGGCTACAAAAACCCATGCATATTACGCATTTGAATTATTACATGCGTGCTAGTTTGGATTTGTACGATGTAACTTTAGTATAACGATTATATGATAAGAAGAGTATTTTATTATTTTTTCGTTAACTGTGTCTTCCTCGATTTGTTTGCCCTTTACATAAGTGTTTTCCTTTTGGGTTGAAGATTGAAGATGCCGATATGATGTAGGATAATGTTAGCTAGCTAGTTGGAAACAACTTTGATCGGTCGCGACAAACTAGTGCGATGTTTTGTTATGACATTGTTTTGTTGTTATAATTATGATCATGATGATTATCTGTTTCATTCATGCGTGCTCATATTTTACTTACTGCTTAATTTGTACTGAACCTGTTGAACTGAATTATTTAATTTCTGTAAAAAAGTAAGGTTTTGCTTGTAAAAATATTTATTTGTACTCTTCAACCATATATTATCTACAGGTACTAGCTAGTTAGCAACATTCTCCCTTTTTTAGCAGCATGTAAATTAGTTAGTTAGTTGGTCAATCGGCGATCATCAGCTTTGTTCCAGGTCTTTTTTTAAAAACAAATTTAATTTAATGCTACCCAGTTTGTTTTGCTATGAATTGTATCTTTCAGAGTAAACAGTACGCTTATGTTTTGTGCTTCTTCAAAGTAGTACTTTTAGTTTTTGATCTTCTTTCAACGTACATTATTTCTGTTTTACTTATTTACATGTATTATTATTATCCCTTGCATTTGTAATATTTCTTTGAGTTTATGTTTCCAACAATGCCAAATTACTATTCAAATGATTTTAAGAGAAAAAAACTTTTTTGGTTCTGTAAGATTTTTGTATGCTGTGCGAGCCAGTCTAATGATACATGTTAGATTTCTACTTATTGTCAAAAAATAAATACATATTATATTGATGTATTGAAAATTCGTGGTCTACTTGCTTATTTCATTTCATCCATGATCCGTCAGGGTCATTCACATTTTATTGGGACGTATTAAGCAATTATTTTCATCGTATCTCAAACACCTTCTAAGAACATCTATTTTAGTCATTTTACCTCTTTGGATTGAGCATCTCGATACAACAATGCAATTATGACGTACAGCATCATTTTTCGCAAAAAGAACTTCTTGGAATCTACGTCCAGCTTTTCTTCGCGTCATCAGTTTTTTGCACACATGTTAAAAAGAATCAACCACAAGAATATTAGAAGATGACAAAACAATATGGACTCAAACAAGGGATCTGACCATTATGAAAATCTGGAGAATAAATGTGAGAGATGCAGACAGTTTTTGTTGGTTGAGAGCATCTGCAAAGGTACCTGAGTTGGGATAATTTTTTGTTGTTGTAATCGCATAAGAAACCAAATAATTCTATCGCTTTGGTGCTTATTAACTCCAGGGTGTATATAAATGTGCTGCATTCTCACTTTCGTTCGTCATTTTTACTTTTTGCAGGCACGCAACCGGACTCAAAAGGGTGATCGTTAGCGTGAATAATTTTGAACGCAGATTGTGTTGTGTTGTTGGACTTCCATTAGTATAATTTCATAAGGTTTAAATTTGTCACAAGTGAACTGACGAAGTGTACGGTGCTAGCATTGCTAGGTAAGTACAGTGGCGTTATTAGAGTTACGTAAATTTAGATAGTAATCGTGGTCACTAAAAACAAAGAAAAATTCTTAATGACTCATCACAATCCTTTCATAGTGATCAGAAAAAAATGGTTCAGAATGAAAAGGACGTATGCTTTTATAGGAAAGTGACATTCGAGAATTGTCTAGTAAAGCCCGCAGGGTTATCGTGACATTGAAACTAAAGTGTCGTCAATCGAGACTTTTTCCAATACTAAAGTCTCTCTCCCCATTTTTGCAAAATTGAATATATTCTAAATGGAAAATCTCTATTTCAAGCTCATAATAAAATTTTGAAAACTTTTGAAAAATTTGAAATTGCATGAATTTCCATTTTCACCCTACAAGCTAGGTCAGCCTTTCCTTTCGTTGTTGGGTAACTTAGCTTGTTGTCTCCTGCCGTACAGCAGACATGACGTGAGCCTGATTCTAGTTTCATTGTGGAAATCTACCTACCTGATCTATTACTATCATTCCTCACGCTTGCACTAATATTCCACCAAAGATTTCATGGTTGACCGTTCCGTTATGGAATGCCGGGGCTATTTGCATGACTTCTACCTATTAATGTCCATATATGTGCAGTAAAAACCATCCATGGATGGAATGCTATCTTGCACATCTCTTTGTTCATGCAAATTATAATGGCTACCATTATGCATGCAGTCAAAAATGGAAAACAGGGAAAGAGACCATAATGTCAAGTTTTACAACGTGATCTCTGCCGATAACGTCATGCTGACAGGTGAAACGATGAATCGTGGTACATACTAATTTTAAGATGAGAATCTTGCTGTATACAGCAGCACCACGCTACTCTGATATTCCTACATATTTAGATGATACACGCAATTATTTTACAACTCCGCGAGTCATGGTCAGTTACCCATATGAATGTCCAAAAATGAATTAATGTTAGCATTAACTTTCCATGCTGCGGTTAGAGTCGTAAAAGAAAAAGAATTTGTGTTTGATGAAGTATTAGAGAACAAGCTTCAGTTAGGAATTACCATTCGATGAGTCTTACGTATTTATATTTAGTTTTTTCTCTAGGTTCGGAAAAATGTGGAGAATAGCTGAATATTTTCAGTTACTAGTTATTATCGCAATTTTTGGATATTGCCATGGGCAAGGCAAGTCAGTTAAGATAGTAAATGAAGGGGGCAATGGGACTGCTCCAAGACTTGGTTTACTAGCTTCGACTCTAGGTAAAAAAACATTTAAACAACAATCGAAAATTGTATTTTCGACTGGATAAAGCATTCAATCATAAACTGTTTTCAGGCGTTGATCCTGTACCCGGATACAGTGGTAGCTCAGCTGCAGCCTGCAGTTGGTATTCCATCTCAAGACTACCTTCCAATGGGTGGTGCTCCCGCTCTTGAACAATACACAAGCGATGGAGGAGGAATTCAAGGAGGAAACTTAGTCAGTCCTAACCAATGTCAGTGTGTCCCTGTCGAATATTGCCCATCATTGGGTGGTGGTGGTCAAGGACAACAACAGGGCGGTGTTGTTCCGGTTCCTGGGGGAGGTGGTGGCTCCTATGAAGGAGGACAGCAAGGAGGAAATTTGCCAGTTATTGGAGGAGGTGATGGTAACTATGCAGGAGGACAGCAAGGCGGAAATTTGCCAGTTATTGGCGGTGGAGGCGATGGTTCGTATGGTGCTGGACAACAAGGAGGAAACATACCTGGAACTGATCCTGGATATGGTCCAGGTGATTCTGGTAGTCAACCAAACACTGATGGAGCTGGACTTCTTGACTTGAGAATTGTGAACAGGGTACACATTTAAACTGACTACAGTACACCAATGTTTTTCAACATCCCTAGGAGTATAGTAGTTTGTAAACTTGTTGTAAATTTCCACAGCCTCCCAGACCAGGTGGCGTCCAATGTTTCAGGCCAAGTTTTTTGTTGCGATGCCAGAATCCTGGACCAAACCGGGACAGGAGATACAGGTTACACTGGTTATGCTAACTGTGGCTCTCGAAAGTATATTGACGTTCCAAGTAAAAAGTTGGAATATGGAGAAGTAAGACCCACAAAATAATTATAGTTCCTCCACAGGCAGCTGGAGGTATACAATTAATTTACTAATAATTAACTAAAATTTTGAATGAATTGGTTTCACCAGGCAAAATTTGGTGCTTACCCATGGATGGCTGTAATTCTTGGAAAGGGTAATAACTACGTTGGAGCAGGCGCTTTGGTATCACCAAACTTTGTGCTTACCGCAGCCCATAAAATTAAGTCGTGGAAGTAAGAACGCTGCGTATTATAATCTCAGTATTTTTTACGTGTGGTTTTATTAACGTTTTGTGTTCATAATGTCATGGTAGGCCTGGTGCAACAATGAAAGTCAGACTTGGTGAATGGAATGCCAAGGAGGATGACGAGCCCTACAAAAACGTTGAAGTTCCAATTGAGAGTGTGCTTATTCATCCTGGTTTCAACATTGACAATCTTCAAAATGACATTGCTTTGGTCAAGCTGGCAAAACCGTTGATACCAAAGCTTATCCACATATTGAAGCAGCGTGCTTGCCCCAAAAGGGTTATCAATACACTGGTCAAAGGTATAATTTAATTTTTAAGGAAAAAAATTGGGTTGAACATGACGTGATATATAAACATTCATTGTGGGTGCAAAGATGCTGGGTTGCAGGGTTTGGCAAGGATGCATTTGGAAATGGAAAACATTCATACATTATGAAAGAAGTAGACCTGCCAATTGTAGATCAAGACATATGTGAGCAGAGATTGAGAACCACACGACTTGGCAATTACTTCCAGCTCAACCGCTACAGTTTCCTTTGTGCTGGAGGTGAGGAGGGCAAAGATGCTTGTACTGGAGACGGAGGCTCTCCTCTTGTTTGTGACACTGGAAAAGGATGGCAAGTTGTTGGATTGGTTGCATGGGGAATAGGTAGGTTGTTTTTTAAATTATCAGATTGTTCAAACTTTATTTGAGTTGAATTAAAATTAATATTTATCTTTTAATTTTTAATAGGTTGTGCGGATTATGGAATTCCAGGTATAAACATTTTTGAACAAATATTTTTTTAAAATTAGAGTAAATACAATACTTTATATTTAACACATTATAACCCTTATTTACAGGAGTCTATGTAAACGTGCCCAATTACGCAGACTGGATAAATGAGGAAATTTACAAGTATTAAATATAATTGGTTTTCACTTGACCAGCTCTTCCTCTACTTTCTAATTTTATCAATATTAAGCGTAGTAGCTTTTGTTTAATAATATTATTATCAAATGTCATGATCCAATTTCGATTGGAATAAATTGCTTTGACTTTGGAAGTCTTATGAAATGATGAAAATATAAAGAAAATGACTACTTTGTGAAAAATTATTTCAGCGAAACGATCAACTTTAAATAACGTCATTATACTAAACGTACATAATTAGCAGAAAGCTTTGTGGAGAATTCATTTCAACTCTGATCTAACATAGGACATCCCACAACGAACCAATAAATCTCAAATCGACTTTCCATGAACAGATCAATTACATCAGCTCAGCTACATTATGCTTCAAGTTATAATTATCAACGTAACACCTTGCTATTTTTCAAGCACCACGTCACCAATCTATATAATTTTTATTACATCGACATAAAAAAATCTTATCTCTTGTTGCGGATCAATAATTATTTATTTAATGATCATATTTCGACATCATCAACCACTCCATTCGATAATACATTCAAGGAAGACCAACAGGAAATTGTCAAGACTTTAACTCTCCATTAAGTTAATGAATGTAAAAATGTTGGCGAAGGATATCGAGAATTTATTCTTAGGTTAGTGTTGCACCACGTTTTTGAGGCAAATTGGAATTGAGCACGTTTGGAATTTGGATTGCAAATGGTGTAGGCGATATTTAAGTTATGTGATAGCTACAAAATTGTTGTACAAGACGGAAAAATTCTATTTGCGCGTAATAAAGAGCGTTTTATGTCATGCTACCAAGGGTAGGGCATCTCGTTTGGTGGCTTGGCTACATCAAGCTACCGCATTTGCGATAATTGTGAAGTATTTCATAAGCGAACTAGTGGATTGAATACTGAGGTAAGTAGACAAACTATGTAGGCATGCTATAAAAATTACTATGTAGTACGCGTAGTAAATAAATAAATAAAAACCAGCATTTCAAATAACGATGGGACTGAGAAACCTTTTCTTCCAACATCAACAGCCCATCAATACCCAATGTTCGCGTGTCGATTTTAAAAAGCTATTTTTAGAATTCTATCTGGTCATATTAAGTAAAGTGATAGCAATGTTGATCTAGTGAGTATGCGTTTATAATGGGTTTTAAATATGCCGAAAATTAATCATAAACGTCAAATTCTACTATATCTCGGCCTCTATAATAATAAAAATGTTGGAATAAGAAATTCGTAGGTGAATAATCAGTCATTCTTTAAAGAAATTTGGAAAATAATAAATTTGAATAATTTTAACATCATTTAGTTTGTCTACGCGTTCAAAATTAATATTATCTCATGCAGGTGTGACATTTTCTAAGAATTGAAGTGGACGGAGGAATTTTCATGTCATGAATCAAATTTGATTACGCTTTCCTCAAAAACGACTTCATGGTTATAGCTAAAATATATTCTTCACCGCTCAGCTAAATGCCCTTAATATTCAATTGCAAAATAGCAATAAGATGCAGTTTTCTCAATTTCAAATTAAACACGAACTTACCTGAAACACCAATATACTATAGAAAATAAACACGTTAATTATAGAATTTCATCGTGTGTGCATTTATTTTTAATAAAACAATCAGAGCTTTTGCTGCACTAAGGATTCTTCTTGGAAAATGGTAGGCCACTTATGAGATAAAATTAGTTCTTAATTTGGTGATTCTTAACGTATACCAAAACGCCCAAAATCAAAATAAGGCAGATGAAATTATATTGAAACATAAGTAGGTGTCACCAAACCCTAAGCAGGTGATTAAAATAAACATTTATGATAATTTAAGTTTGTGTACACTCATTATATTAAACCAATCAAATCATTTTCTTCTTTTCTTCAATTTCATACTATCCTAGCTTCAGTGCAGGATGAAGAATCGGGTATTATTTCTTCGTGATGCGATAAACAAGCTTAAAAAAGTTATGTTAATTTATACCTTGTCTTAACAAAGGACCTTTGAACAGTCCATTGCCAAACTTGCTGTGGAATCTTCAATACTTCTCTTGATTAGATACATTCGACATGACAAGTTTTCATCAAAAAGTTCACCAAATGTATGCATCTTATTGGTAGATTAAGGAAGGATCAAGATAATAAATAATAGTTAGTAATAAAAGAAGCGATGCATTACTTACCAATTTCCTAATTACGTATTCAGATGTTGTGAGAATTCTTTACTATATGTAAGCCACCGTTAGCATTGTCCTGCACGCAATAAGTCAATATTGGTGTCAAATAAAAAAAATTTAAGCAATTTTATGGCTGCTTAGTTTTGGTGAAAGTGAATTATTTCACTAAGCAATTCTTCGTTCGCGTTGGTCACTCGAATTGATGCGATGCAAAGGTGACATGAATTTCTCATATTGGTGATATTAAAGTGCTCAACATGTATTTTTATTTAATATTTAAGCGAGATCAATCAGTATGGTAGTAATATAGCTTCAATGTGTAACAAATAGTAGTTATACAAAAAATTTCAGTAGAAACTCCATCGGTGGTAGCAGCAAATGAGCTGGCATTGTAGCATTTTAAAGGGGCCCTGAAATTCAAATAATGTCTGAGGGATACGATCCTCATTTCTTCTGATCTTTATAAAGATAACAAGTTTGCAAATCTCACTTCCTTGGATTTCACTGATCCAAATTCTAAAAGGAGGCTTAAACCTTGAATTAAAGTCGTTTGTATCAGAACCAAAATGAATCTGTGGAAAGGTTACAAACCAACAATAAATTACTCAATGGAAAAATAAATTTAATCCACGTAGATGAATTCTTCCCTTCTGAGTATTGTTGTATAATTTCTGCTTAATTATGTTTCGAAGGCTGAGTCTGTTTTGTCAAGGACGGTTGAGGTTGTGGCAAAGTAACAGCTTGGCCTTTGACTTCTTCCTTACTTTGGGTAACAGTCCCATCTGCCACTGCTGTATCAACCAATTGTCCACATGCTCCCCGGTGAAATCCTCCGGAAGCCTTCGGT
>LJIJ01002088.1:0-31384 GCA_001718145.1 Orchesella cincta
GGGAGGATATTGTCAATCAAAATTAGACTTACTTTAGCTGAGTTTCGTATTATTTGTATATTTAACCTATAGGCTATAGCCATTAAGCTATAGGCAAAGTAAAGTAAAGCTATAATCACTACATTATCATCAACAATATTTGGGTATTATATTGTAGCAGAGCAGAAGTTTCTAAAGCAAATGGATCCAGAAAACAAACAACAACGTTTATAACTTATGTACGGCGCTATACAAAAATTCCAGAGTTTAGAAATAAAATTAATTGCTAAGATTAGTATAAATTTACATAAACATATATGTATACATAGGTTTTTTTAACGACATGAAGTTTTTATTTACGTTTTATAAACTATTTACATGTTTAACTACGAAACTTACCACCCCTTAGACTGCTATACTATTCGTGCGATTTAAAGAGTTTATTTATTGTAACGGCTTAAAATAATTTACCTGACTGTTTTGACTTACTCATGCTGTATTTTCGTAAATAGTTTGTTAATTAGCTTGAATGTAACAAGTAAATTATTTATTTCAGTTACATATTATTTGTAAACGTAGGAAGCAAATCATTGCCTGCATGACTACTGGCACTCGACCCTCAGCTCGTTTTTAATTTATAATATTACGTGTTTAAATTATAATAACTTGAGCTAGGAAGCAGGAATTTGGCAAAAAAAGAGCAAGTGCTTGTTAGTAACCAAAAGAATATTTTTAGCTTTCTATTTGTAATTGGAGACTCGCATCTCATAGACCAATGTATTTTATTTTTGCAGATTTCTCCAATATTCAGTTAGAAAATAAATGTGTACAACATCAAGGAGACGGCTTCAAGTTTCAATGAAAACCACGTCAAAGTTTGTATCCCGTTTTTAAAAGAAAATATGAAATGCGAAATTTCCTTGCCCTTCCATATAGATATACGTTCAGACCTTACGCTGAAAGTGTAATGCGTACTAAGTTAGTCGCACAGGTCGGTACTAATTTGTCAGAATGCTTTCTTTTCGCATAAGGACATACATTGATTACATAGAGGAAACGAAATATCGGGACTTCTCCTCCTCTCCCAACAAAACTAAATGGCTCTGTGTCGAAATCATACAGTAGCAGAAGTGACATCACTGTGTGAGCACTTATCTCCTTCTCCTTTCACAGTATGTAGTTTGAGTAAAAGTTGTACTTCAAATTCTTACAAAAAAAGCAGTGAAAGTGAAATTCTGCTTGTCGTACAAATTATTACCAGCGTAAAAGCATTTATAAAATGTTTATCAAAAGAAAGCTGTGTAGTTCTTGGTTCGCAGAGTGAAGAAATTGATGTAGAAACAATAAAAATGGAGCAACATAACTCAACAGATAAGCTCCCTTCCCAAAATTCTACCAATAATGGTGGGATACCTACTGAGCTCTCCATATTTTGTGTTACTTCTGTGTCTGGCATTATTCTCAATATATTTGTACTGTATACCGTGATGTTTGGGTCAACACGATTTCTAAGGTTTGAATTTATTTCTAAAGTTGCATTTTGGAAATTGATGAACAGCAAACTCGCTTGTGAATAAAACCGAGCACAAATTTATTGATTATTATGTTATTATGTGCATGTGGTTTCTTAAGCAAGGTCATGAAATTATTTATAGGAATTCCGAAAAACTGCTTATTTGTCTCTCGTTACAAACTATCAGCCTCTGCGTTTTCCTACTCTTGTACATTGCAGGAAACCTCAAAGTTATAGATTTCAGTAGCAATGTAAGCTGCAAGGCAATGCTATTTTGTATTCGTAAGTTTTCAACTAATTTATCTTTCTTAAAAATGTCGTTTAAAACATATACCAAACTTATAAGTGAATATGTGTAATTATTACCAATAATTATTTTAATTAATGCTAAAACTAGATTCAAATGTAGGAGCACTTGCACTAAACAACGTAACCATTATATACGAACAACAGCACAAATACCAACCCGGTGAGTCATTTCCATTCCGGCGAAGGCTCAGTTTCATTTTGTTTCCGGCTTTATTTGGAAGTATTCCGGCGATCTTCAATGTAGAGTATCGTATGGATTCCACAAAGAATACTGGATCATGCAAAGCGGTAATTTAAGAACTGTATTATTGTCAATTATGACAACTACTGATTTATCTTTGGTTATATTTTTAACAATTAAGAACGGAAATTCCTTAATTGTTAACTGTTCTCATCTGAAAAAAAAAATTTTAAAATGCTGCTGCAGTTTGAAGGTAAACGTTGAAAATGGATTTTGTTTTGTTCAGATTAAAATTTTTGGATCGTTTGGAGCCACTTATACTTATGAGATTGTGCGGTTTTTAATGTATTACTGTACTGTTGCGGTGTACTTACTTTATGGTTAGTATCATCAGGCACTTTATTTGGTGTAGTATTCAATTTATTATGTGTTAGATCTTTTATGCCGAGCTTTCTTTTCGTTTCTTGCTGCAGTGCTAATAAAAAATAGAATAAAAGTGAAACACCTACACATTTTAGAGGTGAGTTATACTTAATCAAAAATATTGTAGTTGAGCTAACACACAAATGCTAATTTAACGTTTTGCTTTTTAACGTTTAAAGCGATTCTTGCGAAAAGATGCGTTCCAATATTCAGCTACTACGTTGCGTATTTTTTGATTCCATCACGTCTATCGTTTTTTGGATACTACTTGGCGTTATCCTATTAGTTTACAGGTTTTTTCATGCAGAATTGAAAGGTTCATATTACATCCCTGTGTTAATGAAGGCTACATTGTATATCACGTTTGCTTACTGCATTTTGAAACCTTTCATATTCCTATTGCTACTGGGAACTACTCCATGTCGAACAATTTTCTGCTGCGGATTTTGGCGGAGGGAAGCTGCAATCCCAGAAGTCAGCCGTTTTGCAAGTGTTTTACCAAGGACAGAGTCGAGTCCTGCACATCATGTGGAGCCTGCAAATCCTCCGATCCAAGCTCTATTTGAAAGCGAAGAAAGAAATGCTTTTATGCTACGGAATTTGAACTGGAATTTGGAAGATCTACTTCAGGACGCTTCAGGTTCGTTTATATTTAAATAATGTATTTTTCAAAACAAATAAGTAGAAGTCATTTTCAATTTCAAAACATGTTGTTTTAACATTTTTTAATATTTAAGAATATAAAAATGAAATAATCCCATTATATTTTATCCGTATTCCTTTTCTATTTGTTTATTCAGCTCGGTCTCTGCCTAGCGATGAACAGTTTATGACACCCAATGACAGAAGCATTTACCAACCGACCTTGGAATTTTGTTCAGAGGAAGTGAGTACTTCAAAACAAGACTTCAAATCAGTTTAACTTGTCATCCCACGCAATAGAGTTGCTGTTTTCCAGCCCAGTTCAGGAAGTTTGAGGTTCGCTATCTTTAATTTTTTACTCTGTTATAAGCCCATAAACACATCTAAAATACTGTTCAGCACAATAAATTGGGACATAAGTCAATCAAAAATGCTCACATGGGGGCAATGTGCTGCTGAGCTCTACGTCCTCACCTCTCATTTATTATGGTACTTTTGTGCATGAAATGTGTCAGCATCAGTTCTTTTAGCGTGAAAACTTGGCAGACTTGCATTTGCATTGAGTATATTGTTTACTTGTTATCAGCACAGTAAGGCTAGCTCTTCTTTCTTAAAAATTAATCTTTTTCATTATTTCAAGTTGAAATTTTTCATCCTGGAGAAAATGTGTTATTTTATAATTAAAATTTGATAAACTATGGACACACGTAGCTTACAAGAGGCTTGCCGCATGGATTTATATTTCTGTCTTCTTTTTCTTATATTTACTTAGCTCGGAAGCAGCCTAAAGACATAACGAAAAGCTGTTGTTCCATCAATAGAGGCAGAATTTTCGATCGCCACAATAATTTGGTTCGGAGGAACTGAACACCACAAAATCAGACTTCAAATCTAAATCACTGTCCTTCACTTACTCCATCCAAACCTCTGGCTTAATTTGAGCTTACTTCGCATTAACCTAGTCTGAAGTTGAGTATATTAGAAACTGCAATGCAAGGTTGAAACCTATTTCCTGATTTCGTTCCAACTTTCAAGGCTACCTACAACCTATTGTTTTTCACCTTTGTAAACCAAGTGATTTCTTTGTAAGTAAGCAGTTAGTTGAAATACTTTAGCAGATATTACATTCTTCACTTGTACCCTGTGTTGTAGACATTTTTAAGTTTTTGAAATCTTAATTAATAAAAATAAATAACGAGAAAAAGTGAGAGTACCGTGTTGATTTTTTTGTCGCTACCCGATCGGGTATTCCTGAGTGGGAAGAGCAACTGCAACCAATTTTCAACTAATGAGGCTTTTTAATTTGAAAAAATATTATGAGTGCTAACTAGCAATTTACTTAAAGTACATAAATCAGAGCTCGAAATTAAAATATATTAGTGGTATTACTTCAGTTGGGGCTAGGTAGGCAGATTTAGCTACCTGGTAGCTAAATTCAGCTACCAAAAAGGTAGGTTTTTGAATTTCTAAGCAGCGGGAGTTTTTTCCCTCTAGCGGCCCCACAATCGCTTTGGGGCTACTCTAATTAACAGATTCATAATCTACGCATAAAAATCTATGATCCTGCAAATTTTAGCCAAATCAGTGACCAAAAATTAGTGCCACGAAGACGACTTAATTTAGTGCCTGCCACTGTAACATGCGCAATTAAAAATATATGAGTTTTGATTGGAAACTATGTAGCTAGTAATTTTACATTTTACATACAACTATAAAAAATTCCAAAAATAAGCTTATTGTCCTCCTAAACTGAACAGCTCTCAACATAACGCAAGTATGTTGAAAGTTTGTATGGAGTTATTTTTCTTCTCAGATTTAATTTGATATGATGCTTACAATCAGTGTTTAATCGTGTAGACGATGGCTGGTCTATTGCTAGTGGACCGGTGAAAATCATTCTTTTCGTTTTGAAGGGGGTAAAATGGGCACAGCGTGCAAAGCAGCAGGAATGAAAACGAAGTCACTTTCACTGTGGTGAAAGTTCAGAAATAGGTTTGATACAGAATGATATTGAAGTTCAAGCTGTAGTGCTGTAAAAGGAAAGACGTCCTGATGTGTTCTCTAAGAAAGGTTTTGTAGTAACATAATGGTAAGGATATGGCAGCTGAGGAATCGGAAGGTAGAATATGTATTGACAAATGATCGCTGAGGAGTCTGTCCTCGTAAAAAGCAGTAGGGAGTTTCGACAACACAGTGGTATATAGTTACATTTCACTAGTGATCATTTTTAATCGAGGCTTTTGTGCTTGATTTGTAATGCAGATCTCTTTAGTGTTTTATGCAGGTTACAGAATCCATAGGTATGTTAAGAAACCGTTTCGTTTGGTACCTGTACCCTTGCACTTTCTATGCACATTTTAATCCTCAAGTTTTGACTAGAATGGTGCACTCTTTTATTCTTTTCCGAGATACTCATTTCCAAGTGACCATTTCATTTGGATTATTTTAATTTAATTTAAGATAAGGATAATTGTCTCAACATTTCTCTTCAGTGTCTTTGATCTTTTGAGGTGGAACTCTTGTAACTATCATCTAAAAGTTTGTTCTAATTTTAGATTTGTCACATTACTCTGTGTGTGGAAGGTAAAAAGCCTCGTAAACGCAAATTCGTTGTCACTAGTTATCGTTTCTACGCGTAAGCTATGTCACTTTATAACTTTTATCATTTGCGTCCTGTCATTAAGTTTCCTTTTGTAATCACTTTATAATTCCTTGAATTCTGTTCTCATCCGCATTCTGTTCCCGTCAGTTAGAATCAACCTAACTACCTTCTGAAACCTCACTAAGTTTACATGAACAACAAAGCATCTACACCAAATCTCAACTCCATTCAAACTCACGAGCAAAGTACGTAGTCGATCGGACACCGAATTGAACGACTTGTGTTGCATTTTGTAGACACTTATAAAAAACTAATATCCCCTAAATATTAGCCGTGAATGGACATTTTTGTTTCCGTGGGAGCGGATCAAAGTTGGGAAAATGACAACTTTCAAAAACTGATAAGGGGGACCACGCTCACTTTGAATTTTCCCATGTTAATTTGCATAAGGTTTGAGCAGTTTTTTTGAAAACTTGAATTTTTCAAATATTTTGTCGAGAACGGGTAAAAACTGACAAATATGTTTTATTTTAAGTTCTACAATGCTGGAGAGTAAGTTTTATCGGTATTTGACTACAATTTTGAAAACTTGCTATTTTCATCAAATAGCCTAATAGCAGTATGGCAGAGGTGCATTTTCAAAAATTTAATCTGTTGTCACAGAAACAATAATGCCCATTCGTGGCTAATATTTTGGAGATATTAGTTACTCATAAGTGTCTACAAAATGCAACACAAGTGGTTCAATTCGGTACCCAATCGACTACGTACTTTGCTCGTCAGTGAACGCTTTCAGATTCTTGCCAGAAGCATCGTGACTACGTAGTAGGTCATGGGCTAACATTTCCTCCAAAATTGTAATAGCTGGGTCACAGTGAAAACAGGCAGTGCGAAAGAGTTTGTTTGAAAAGGGTTTTAAGTGCTCATTCAATATTGAATAGATGTGAATGGTTAATTAGATAAAAATTGTCATACTTCCTTTTGTACACACACTGTAGGCAAACCCTGTTTTGGTAATTTAGCTAATTGCATGAAATTTAACACGTGATTGAGTTCTGGTATATTTCATATGAGAGTCAGTTGCTGTCATGCACTTAACTTAGGATATGAAGGGGGTTCAATTAGGTACATTTTGTGTTGATTGCATTGCATTACAATGATCGTTACAAAATTCGTACTCTATGCACTTCGTATTAGATGTCAGAAGGTGACTGGAAATAAAAAATATACTTCCTAACATTCATATTCGAAACAAATTTCTTGAAATGTTGCGAAATTCCTTATTAACAAATTATAACTAACTACTAAAAATGATCTGTATATGCAAAGGTATTGGAATGGATTTCATCCAGGTTAAACTTTTTGGGCAGTATGGAGTCATTTTCATATTTATGAGATTTCATTTTATGGATTGTACTTGATGTTGAAATTCTAGCTTTCAAAGTTCTTCACCAACGACTGCAAGACTTATATCAAATTTCTCTAATAATGAGGGTTGCATCATGTTTTTTCTTGTTTATACTTATATGAACCAGTATCCGTCGTAACATCTTTTGCCGCTGCTTGGGGGGAGAAAAGAAAATAATCCCAGAAGTTTACCATTTTGCAACTGTTCTTGCTGGCACAGATCAAGTTTCCGAACATACAACATACAACATATGTGGATTTCCCACTGCAGAGCCTCCAATTGAAATATACATAAAAGTGAAGATAGAAATACTTTTATGCTGCTGAGTTTGAGATGGAACATGGAAGTTCTGATTTAAGATGGTTGATATTTGGATACTTGTGAAATTTTCTAAAAACCCAAAAACACAGCTAATTACCTGTATACCTTGCTTTATACTTCACATATTCCATTTGATATATACATTATACAATACCTTGCCCTGCAAGCCAACTCCTGTATTCGGTATTACCTTTTCCCAAATCTTTCACGTACTTTTTGCAAGACACTCATATCAAAGTTCAGATTTCCAACTTGATAATGAATGCCTTAAGTTTCCAGAAAGGAGAGAAACGTTAACAATACTGTTTTTATTTGTATTCTCAATTTTTTTCTGGAATAGGTGTAAAGCTTCATGCTTGATGAATTAAAATTGGGCAAGTTATGAGCACAGATTCGGCGAATCAGATAAATCATGTTTTCTTCATTTTAGTTACCAATTCTGAGCAACTGTCCCCATTGAAATAAACTTTTTTAATGAAGTAACTTATATTAATATTTTTTTCATCCTTATTCTCTTTGATTATTTATTTCAACCCACTGATGGACTAGTGATTTCGTCGCAACAGCGAAAGCATTTGATAATCACCACCATCTTGTTCCGATGATATGAGCACCGCACAACCAGACTCAAAATCCGAATCATTGTGCTTGTGTTGACACTTTCCCTATCGTCAAGCTAAAACTTTCGACTGAGCGGAACAAGCCAAGAAATTGGAAAGCCCCTTACGCTAATGCAAAAACTGTGTAATAAATTTTTACTTTGTTTACTTCGTCATCCTCTATCTGTTTTGATTAAAAGTTAAATAAAATTAATCATGCATTATGTAAAACAGTCTTATAACCTGAGGAACCAGGAATCAAGGAGTTCTGCTTTTGATTACGATTTTCTTTAAAACACTTGCAAGGCTTCCTTTTTTGTAAGCCAAGTGATCTCCATGTATGTAAATCGGAAAACTCTGCACCATAAATCATGTGGCCCATAATTCACGGGCAGCATTTTTTATTTAACCAGAAAGAGAGAGGAATGATGATGCTGCCATAAAAACTTGCTAATATTTTGTTCATTACTACTATACTACTAGCTTGGTTTTAGATTTATTCTATTGCTCGTTTAGAATCAAATGAGAAATACTGCCAAGCGATGAAATATGACTTACATAATGTTTTATGTGCATACTTGCCGATATTTCCTGAAGGAAATAATTGAATGCTTAGAGCGGAGAAAGAATTTTAGAGTGCAAAAGATGGTAACTAATT
The DNA here is from genome assembly GCA_001718145.1 of Orchesella cincta. Lineage (NCBI taxonomy): Eukaryota > Metazoa > Arthropoda > Collembola > Entomobryomorpha > Orchesellidae > Orchesella > Orchesella cincta. The sequence continues at coordinate 8,636 of LJIJ01002088.1, forward strand.
TTGTCTTAGAAATGGAATTATGAGGTATGCGTTTGCAAATAGTCCTGAATGAATAGTAATAAAAACAAGCTGAACAACAAGACAAGGTATACTTTGAAAAGAGCTAAGTTTTTATCGTCAAAAGAAATATTTAGGAAACTTGATACTTGAAAATGGCTATTTAGCAGCATAACGTTCTACAGAATGGATTTAGTGAAATAAAATACAGAAGAAGCTCTGCCTTTTTATACCTGAACATGGTACGAAGAGTAAGGTAGAAATCAATATTTTACAGAGGTAAATATAGGATCAGGAGAATACAAACAAACATAATATAAATTTCACGAACAGGATTAAGTTACATACAAATCAGTCAAATTGGCTCAATTGGATATTCATAAATAAGTTGACAAAAATATGAAGGACAAAGAGTATTGAACTGCTTTGAATAAAAAATATTAAAATGAATACATGTCGTTCTGAAGAGTATCTAAAAACCTTTTAAAATAAATTATTACGTAACCATTTCACAGTAAAGTAACATTTTTAGCAACAATCCAACATTGAGCTGACACATTGCGGGGTTTTCTAATACAATAGAAACGTTTTCAATCTATCATTTCTGACAAGATAATACGCTTAGCGTTCCATTTCACAGATATTTAAGCACAGCTTGTTGGGGCACAGCGCTACCGGTACACAAAGAGAGAATGTGAGTGTATCGTGGTACTCCTATAGCAGATCATTCCAGAGTGTAAAGAGCAAGTAGGTAGATGATGATGCGATTCATTGATGATGATATGATTCAAACAGAGAGAGATCAGCTAGCTACCTAAAATCAAGAGCAATTCACTCACTAGCGAGATTGCCTTTTCTTATAATTAAACTTTATCGATTGCAAATTATGTTTATTATTTCCTACCTTCACACACCATGAACAACATGGCATTCATACTTTTTATAGCTACAAACGATGGGCAAATATACTTTTTTCATATTATAATATATTCCTCGCTGACGCACGCTAAAACACATTAGAAAAAGAATAAACCTTTATGTTTAGAAAACCTAAGAATCTTAAAAGCATCAGAAAATGTTATCAGTTTTTCGTATTTCAACTCCTTTACGGGCTTCTTTTACGTGAATATTGTATTATTACCCGTCTGGGGACAACTGGAGGCCTTACACAATTACACTCAACTCAGTGAAGCCTTGAAATAATAATTCCTGTCCTGTGATGCGAAGATACATTTGTTGATACTGTTTTGATAAAGTCAGTATTCTGACTGGAGTCTTGCAGATCGAATATATATTGATGGGATAAAATGGGTAAAACTGTTTCTGCAAGAATAATTGAAGCCCTATGTTAAGCAGTCGTACAGCCTGAGAAACCTGGAAGAAAGAAATCGAGTTCTGGTTATGATTGCAATTTCCTTTAAAACTTGCAAGGATTCCTGTTTTCACCTTTGTAAACCAAGTGATGTATGTAAATTTGAACACTCTGCACCATAAACCCTTTGGCCCATTCGCGAAACAGCTTTTTTAAATTAAACAAACAGAGGGTGATTTCTTCTTTTTCGGCGAGGAAATTATGTACCATAATTCGTGTCAAAGTTAAATAACGCTAAAGAAAGTTTTTATTATATACTCAACATTGAGCTGGTACAGTCTCTGTGGTTATGTTGGTTATGTTTCCTTACAAATATTCACAGACCATGAACAACATCGTATTCATAACCGTGTAAACAATATTCCTTTTCAAAGATACAAACAATGGGAAAATCTACTTTTTTTCCTTTTTAAAATATATTTCTCGATATATCAGGGAACGCTGAAACATATTACATAAAGAATAAACCTTTATGTTTGCGATGCGAAGATCAATTTGTTGATACTGTTTTTATAAAGTCCGTATTCTGACTGTAGTCTTACAGATACGGCACATTTTGATGTGGTAAAAGGGGTAAAACTGTTTCTGCAAAAAAATTGAAGCCTTATGACATGATTTATAATGGAATGGCTTCGATACAGGAATATGTATGTATTTGTTCAAGATGTGGTTCAATAGAAGAAAGGTTTGCTCACAACAAGATTTGATAATGGCATATTGCTGCAAGAAAAAAGGATTGGATTTCGCAGCACAGGTATAAACAATTGTATTGGGACAAATATAAGTATGCAGATGTATATAAGAAATCCTCGCTATTTTTTGTAAGAAACCTGCGTATGAGAGAATTGCGATAAAATGTCAGAAACATGAATCTTTTTATTACAAAGTCTCGTATGATAAAATTGCGCTAAAATGTAGGAAACAGCAATCTTTTTCTGTTTAAATGAATAAATGAAAATTTAAATGAATTTTTTTGCAGTTACGTAGCATAAAAATATCACGGGTATATTTTTAAATAATTTTTGCAATATTATACTGCATAGTTTTTAACTGTTCATAAAAGGATGCTGATAGTTTTTTTATAAATATTTTTTCATGATGTATGCAGTGGTGTACCTTATTTCTTTATTGAACTATTAATGTTGACATTGATTTTTGTGATCTTCTTTACTTGCGTTTTTGTATAGTGGGTATAGTTAGGCTTTTCATGGTACTTGGTACAGTCGCTAATTCCGATTATGTGAACGTGAATATATTTTTTTGATAAAGAGTGCCACATGTTTGTTGCCACAAGACAACGAACTGTTTTGTATTCACCGAATTTTCTCCAGCTGGGGGTTATTGCACACGCGAGCATATCAGGTAATAATGTATTATCTAAGTGTTACACCTTTGAGTGCTAGGATAAAAAGTTTTATTAGCTGAGTTTGTAAGCTCTACCTCACAGACGTTTTGCTAATTAACGAGCCTTTATTTTCATTTTTTGATTTATACTTGACTTTTTACTGAATTATTTGAAGTTAACTACTGTTGGAGTTTGTTCTTCCGACAAGATTTTAAAACTCACCAGTGTCTGTAGACGAAGCCCAAAGCTAACATGCTTATTAGGTGCAATAATGTTTATAATTTAACAATGTTTTATATTTATGTTATTTGGAAGACCCTTTGAATATTTGCATGTAGCAGTATCCCAACAGTAATTTAAATGGAGTATATGAATATATAAGTATCTATCTCAGAATGATGCATATGACATTTTAAGAGTATGTTCAACTATTTGCTTAATTTTGGGATTTTAAACAAATCATACAAATAGCGATGAAGTCTAATTTTAGACGCAAATTTCTGACAAAGTCGCGAGGATTTCTACATGCGCATGTTTCTTACAAAATCTGCGCGGATTTCTTATATACATCTGCATGTTTAAATGCATCCCAATTGTATTGGAGAGCATTTCAAACCTGTGTGCACCTTCAAGACAGGAAATGTTTTGGACAATGCAATGATATATAGTTACCAATCGGAGCTGATTAGATTTCGCCATCAATAGAATAGATAGTTGAATAGGTTCCAATGGCTAATTGAATTAGAGATTCCTTACATTTCTTGCTGAGGTTCTAACGCAGTCTTTTGTTAAGATCTTTAACTTGTTAATAGAAAAGATAGAGATGAACAAATACTAATCTTATGTGAAAACCAGTGACAGTTGCTTACTTTACTTACTTTACTTTTGATATAAAGGATGCATGGCATGGGGTCACTTGAGTAATCCTGACGTTTTTAGAGTACATGCACATCGGCACAAAAAATCGATCCATGTTATCCAAATGTTAAATCTTTTGCTAAATTATGGCAGGTTGTAGTTCGATGTTTTATTTACCATGCCTCCACAATTGTAGTACGTTTCGTCCATTTAACATTGTACAATCCTTGTAAATTCACTACTATAATACTATAATGTATGAAAGAGAAAAGTTTGAATGCAATGACAAGACAAACGTGAAAAAGGAAACAATATCTGATGCCATTTTTGGCTTGCTGGAAATGATCGTGAAGATACAGAACAAGAGGAATGTCATGTTACATTGTATAACTCATTTTTTACTATTGCTGATTCAATATATTTCTTTTTCACGACAGATTGTTACTTATATTGCTCCAGTTGATGTTTTAAGGATAATAAACCCGACAATTCGAGATGTAGTGGTGCACAATGTCGTCAAACAGACTTTTCATTCTCGCAGGCTCTTATGGATATGAAATTTTTTATCATCATTTCTCACACCAAAAGCAGTTTCCTAGACCAAAATATTGTGAGGCACATGATGGTACCTTTAAAAAATTTAAAAAATTCATGATAACGGTTCTGGGGGCCATTTTTGTCCCACGGACCAACGTTTTAGGTACAAAAATAGGTATTTGAACCCCTACGAAATTTTTGCTACGAGCTCCCCCTTAGGTAACTTCACTATTGTAACAAGCAGGTTCTTGGCTTCATTTCGCCACCCTTGGCTAAGAGGGAGCTAGTGGGAGACCGCCGCCATCAGCTCTGGAAGCCGAGAAAATTTTTATTCTGACAATGAAAAGCTTAACTTTATTGCTTAGTTTGTTACCAAAAGAACCATATTAGTGGATAGTATGCCTAAAATATGAACAACAATTGGTTTTAAACGAAGAAAACCCACAAAATCCAGGTTTTGATTCATCCCAAGCTGCATGACTCGTGTTTTTCATTAATTACATGCAGCAATAGCGGCGGTCTCCCACTAGCTCCCCCTTAGCCAAGGGTGGCGAAATGAAGCCAAGAACCTGCTTGTTACAATAGTGAAGTTACCTAAGGGGGAGCTCGTAGCAAAAATTTTGTAGGAGTTCAAATACCTATTTTTGTACCTAAAACGTTGGTCCGTGGGGCAAAAATGGTCCCCAGAACCGTTACCATGAATTTTTAAAAAATTTTAAGGGTACCATCAGGTGCCTCACAATATTTTGGTCTAGAAAACTGCTTTTGGTGTGAGAAATGATGATAAAAAAATTTCATATCCATAAGAGCCTGCGAGAATGAATAGTCTGTTTGACGACATTGTGTGGTGTACCTTTAGTGGACGTCATTTGTGAGATAAAAGTATCAAAAGTGAAATTCAATTCATATACTAGCTTTCGAATGATATATCACACCCGAAAAGTTTTCATTTAAAAGTGCATGACTTGTGAACCTGTCCAAAAGTTTTCCATTAAAATTGCACTGTCCTTTTTCCTATTTCTAGTGGTAATTCAAGTGTAAGTGACAAAGAAGGAAATGATGATGATGTGGAGAATGTGGATTCAAACGCTGGTTCATATTGCAGTAGAATTAATTTCCTGTTGTGTGTTTTATTGTTGGGCTGTCAAAGACGTCTAGTTTCACGAATTCAAGAGTTATTATCAAGCTGAAATGTTCGAAACCATAGGTCAAAGAGCGTAATCAATAACATAGACTGAGAAGTTTAATAAAAATGAAGTTTGAAAGTTATATGGAGTATATTTGAGTAACTCGAGTAATGGATACTTGTTAGGCATAAAGAATAAAAAGTGTTTACGGAGTTGGGATTTTTCATGCTATGAGTTCTATCGTGTTAGATGCTTACGCTAACGTTATTCATGAGTTTTACTTTGTTTAACATACATAATCATACAGTATCATCAACAATATCTTGTGTTGTGCACAGTGTATACAACTAGTGTATCGCGTATAGTACAAAAATCCAGAATTTAGAAGCGCAAAGAACACTCCACTATATTTTCTTCGCTTTGCTGCGTTTATTCACACTGTAAGCACTGCTTCTCAAATTGTTTGTCTAAATAAAAAAGGAATCCAAGCGAATCAGAGCTAATTCAGCAGGTAACAACTTTGCAAATTTAAACTCGGAGCTTGTTCAAGAGCAGAAATCATTTCCCATTTCACGAACGTCCATGGCAAAGCTTTTTGCCGGTTATCTAGAAGTACAATGGCAAGAAATGTTGGATGGCAACATTTTAGAAGGATCTTATTTCAGGGGAAATCTCCTTAGCGCAGATGATAAGAAACGAGTCCTTTTTTAAAACTACCTTCAATCCAACAAGCCCCATGGCTACCTATCATTTATTTGTGCCAAAGTCTGGGAGTCAGAATCCATACCTACTAAAAGTTACAGAATGAAGTACAGCTTTAACAAAAGTTGTCCAAACCTTCATCTCAACTTCTGGCTGCCTGCAGTAATTTCACATTTGTAAGTCACCTGGTCACCCAAACAATATGCCTTTTGTTTGTAATTACAATGGAAGTCTAAAAATACAATCCCTTTTGGGCAGATTTCTCCAATACTAACTTCATTGCCCAGCTCGTTAGTTGGACAATGAAGGTGTACAACAACAACGAGTCGGCTTCTATTTCAATGAAAATCCAATGAAAGCTTCTATTTCGTTTTTAAAACAGAACATGACAGACGTAAACAGCTTTCTTTCCGAGATTTTTGTGATGAATATATTTCGGGAGTTCTAATCTAGTACCTACTACCTATTATGCTTTTCAAAACTGTTAACAGTGAACGTAGGTTAATTAAATGTAAAAAGTATTTGATTGAATTAGATGTACATTAACAAATTGATGTCGATTCTGATTTCAATTTCTTTTCAAAGTCAAAGTTTTTTAGGGAATTTTTAATTGTTCGACATCTTGAATCATTAGCAATAAATTTGTAACAGCCTCTAAATGTAGTTTTTATTTATGACAAAACATATGCGACATCTGTATTAAGTATTGAACAGTTGAGTCTTTGTTTAATAAATTTTACAAAGTAAGAATAAAATATAGCTCATTTAGAGAGCAACGTATACCCGAGGGTAGGCAAAATGATGCCGAGAAAAGATTGTACTCGCATTTTAACATGTACTAGGTGCGTAATTTAGTTTATATATATATTTCATTGAAATTCAAGGTGATTTAATTATTGGAACAAACTCTAATTTTATCATTAGCAACAAGGATGTGCACTTTTAGCGGTAGCTACAATATTCATTTACTGTGCCTGCGTCGTTTTGTGAGTAGTCGGAGTATAAGGTTCTTTTTGTGAATTTCGTTTCACTCTTTTTTCGTGTCAATATATTTTCTAGTTTCAGCCGTGATGCCTGATCTAATCCGTATCGAATTTAATATCATCAATACTTTTCAGGCACTTGATATGAAGTGTTACATATTCGTTTTTGATATGATTCTGAACCTTTTTATTTTGTTGTTTTTTTCTATTGACTGAAAGTCTAAGGTTATAATGGTGTCTTGTATTAATCTTAGCGAATATACTTGTGACTTTGTAGGAAAAATTTGTCGTTATATCAGTTCAGGATGTTTAGTTGTTCTCTTTCCCGGTAAGAAATAGTATTCAATTAGATGTGCACTATATTACTGTCAATAATTGATATTCTATTTCAATTTTTTATTTTTGTGGATGCGTTTCCTTTTTGGACTTCGACGTGCACTCTTTTATGTGGTTCTGACGCATCTTTGCGCAGTATTTAGTTTTACAATAATAATATATTTCTATGACGCCTGGTGAATTTGTTTGTGGCATGTACCGTGTGTCAGTGCTGTTAGCTTCGTGAACTCTTGCTTCTTGAATGTCTTACATCATGTTGAGAACCGCATCCTAAGATCATATTATAGTTGAGTTGTATTTTTCAATTGTAGAGAATGTCGGTCTCTGTGAAACGTTTTTATAATTATTTAAAATTTAAACAATGTAGGGTTTATACTGACAATCCACTTACTATCACCCGATCATCGTCTTTTAATCTGAAGGGTGTATCTCAACAGGAACCTGACTGTATTTTCAAGCTCAGTTTTGATTGATCACAACTGAGAATAATTAGGTTCTCCTCTACGTTTCAACTTCCTTTATTTGCATACAACGTTTTTCTCTGTTTTATAATTTTGTGTATTGGTCCGTGTTATTTAATTTATTTATTTTGCAATTTAGTATTGCCTTTAATCAATATAGGCAAAGAATGAGATCTACTTCAGTGAGTTTTTTCCAGATAATACTATATTTGTTCTCATTCGATTTTTATTATTGTGTAGAAAATAATTTCTTTTCTCCTTTATGTTTTAACATTGTTTATAACTATTTGCCAGTTTTTTTATCCCTTAATTAGTTGTTTTTACTATTTTCCCCTACGCCTTGACTATATATCTTTGTTTAAGACAAAAAAAGTTTTAGATTTACGCCAGTTTTGCGGTCAAAAATATTAAACGCCAGTGATTTGAACGTTTTAATTAATATCAATCTTTGGATTTATATATAATTAATTATAATTAATCAAATGTATTCCCTTAGAATCAAATTTATGTAAAATTTTTGTTTTAAATGGTGTTTAAATCCAAAGACTAACCATGTAGAAGATTTTATCTGCATTCAGCAGAAGTCGTAAGGGGCATTATTGCCTAGGCTGATGGATAGCAGTCATTTGAAAGGTTTAGTATACCCTTGTTCCACATCGAGTATTATTTACTATCTTATAGGCGTCTGTATTAATTTGGGTCAGTTCAGATGCTTGGAGCGCATTTTTGTGTACCGTTTTAAGTATACCTCAATTTTGACGATTACTATCACGTCCAACTTTGGTTTTCCCAATTAAGACTTTTCTGTTTTTGTAGTGGTTGTACCTGTAAGAGAAAACAAAGTGTGGCGAATTTCGTAATTTATATATTTATTATAAGGTTTTAAGAATGTGTAGTCTCCCGTTTTTCCTTGTGTGTTTTACCATGAGGCGATCATGTGTTTACTCGCCTAGAGATATATATTTCCTTCTTTGTGTAGAGTAACATGTATATATAGTTAGAGTTATGTGGGGAGCTGTTTTCGATGTACTGATTGGACACATTTGATTTTTTGTGGCTTCTTTTGTTTCGCTTTGGAATCTGGTTGGAATGTTACTGCGTAATTTTTCTAGTTTAGTTTATACTTATGCTCAATTTGCAAAAGCTCTATCTTTAGGATGGGTTTACTTTTCGGTTAAGCATTCTCGCGTGGAAGTAGATTCGGTTAGAGAACTTGCAAGAGATTTCGCCGAATTTGTGCGTGGTGTATTGCGTGATTCCAGCATGTTTTTGTTTAATAATATGTTTGATTTCCCACTTTTTTCACCTTTTTATTTTGGTCTTATTGCGTTTGTTGATCAGTCGCGGGTTGTAAGGAGATGTGGACAGCTAGATGAGCGGTGTGTAGCTTTTTGGAACTTTTATGTATCCAAACGATACGCTTTTTCATAGCTGATATGTATGTTAGTATATTAGCGAGTGTTGCGCGGAATCATTTATCTTATTCAGAGCACCGTCTCTATTTATACTCGCTCTCCCCTATGAATTGATTCAACTTTTTTGTTTATTTAAGTGTGTGCGCTTCTGGATATGCATTGCCAGATATATGGTAAATTGTTTGAACTTTTATTGCAATTAATTAATTCGATTATATTGCTATTTGTATCGTCTTTTTCTTAAATCCCAGATTTATATTTATATTTTATGATAAATATTAACCACCGCTTAGATATTAGCTATGATATGATTTTAATCAGCTAACTTCCAAATTCGATCAGGATCTTTTTTGTTGAGTTCATAATTTTCTTCCTGAATATTGCCTCAAGTAAAAACATATACAATTACAGTTGTTAAAAAATTGGCTCATATTGTTTTACAACGTAAAAATATAAGGGGGAAGCATATCTGTTCTTATAATGTCAAGTGTACCATTATTATTCCTTATTACGTTCATGAATTTTGGTGAAAAGCAACCGGATTTTGTTGATACGTTTATCGGTTTGTTGCCTTGTCTATCCACTCTCATTTGTGTAAACTTTCTTGTCCGTTCTGCAAACTCAAAGCTTTTAATTTAGTTTGTGTTCTTCTTCTCGTCAGTTCTCATTCAGTATATAAGCGGCCCAACTTAACACGTTATTGTTCATCTGTGATTTCGCTATTTATATATTTGAGGATATTGTATTATGTAGAGACCTTGCGGTTTGCACCGCGGTGGTTGTGGGTTCTTTGCTAAGTCTTTTGAATTGCTAGGAGCAGTAATAACGTAGACGTATTGACTATGTATATTATGTCCAGAGCTTTTGGTATTAAGTATAAGTTAGCCTTGGTGGGTTCAAGGCTAAATCAATTAAATGGATCATGAGTAGATGCTGTATTTTCTAGCCAAGAGGTACTAGACCACCGGCACGTAGGCATATGAAGTATTATTTTCATAATGGTTTATTTTGTAATAGCTTTAGAACAATGTTGGATATTCTATCAGCTTTCCTTGCAGATTGGAGGTGAGGTGGTGAAAGTACGCAACGAGATGTAAACCTATTGTACAATTTTTACAATCCTTCATAGCACACTCACATTGTCACTCACTTTGCACGTTCTAGTACTGATATATATTTTAGTCATAAATATGATCATTGTAGACGTTGGTTGTGACATAAATTCGTCACAAGTGAAATCTTCGGTAAAGTGGCTGTCGAATGATACATGTATCACTCCCAAGTAAGTTTTTTAAAAGTGCATGACATTTGACCCTGTCCATAAGTTTCACTTAAATTTGCACGGTCCTTTGTACGATTTCTATTAGATATTCAAGTGAAATGACAAACAAGCGGGTGGTGAAGATGATGTGGAGAATCTGGGTTCAAAAGCTGGTTCATATTGCAGTGAAATAAATAGCCTGTTGGTTGTTGGGCTGTCTATGACGTCTAGGTGCACCGCTAGACTGTTTGCTGCTTGCATAGTATGTGTATTGAAGTGACATAAGCAAATAGTAAGGAAACGAGTCCTCGGTTTTGTTACTATATTCAATTTCACAAGCCGCTCGGGTACCTCTCATTTGTTTGTGTGAAAGTCTCGGAATCCGAACCAGCTAAAAATAATAATGTGAAGTTCAGCTTTAACCAAAGACTGTCAAATACTTCTTCTCAACTTCAGCCAGGAAGCAGGACTTTTAAAACTAATGAAGAGGAACTGGTTGTAAGTAACCGAAACAATATTTTAGCTTTCTCCTTGTAATTAGTGACTCGGGTCTCATAATCCAATGAATTTGGTTTTTCCAGATTTCTCCAATATTCAGTTGGACAATGAAGGTATACAACATCAAAGAGACTGCTTCAATTTTCAATGAAAACTCCGACAAACTTTCTATCCCATTTTTAAAAGAAAATATGAAAGGTGGCAACAGTCGAAACTGCTTACTTGTCGAGATACATTGTGTCGGAAAGCTTTCGGGAGCTCTGTATACTGTTTATTTTGTTATTCCAAATTGCTTGCATGCTAATAACTCTGGTTTAATCAACTGCTAAATTGCAATAGACCGTATAACCGTGAAAGTACAGATGAATACATACTTGTTATAGTTAGAGAATCTAAGCCATTAGTAATAAATCTGGAACTGTTCAGAAATACAAATTAATTTATGACAAAACACATAATATCTGTATTGCGTATTGAACAGATAAACAAAGTCGTGTATTTTTAAACATAATACAAAATAAGACTAAATATTGTTACTTTGGTCAAAAGGATGGGGTAAAAATATGATTGTAATTCCGTAATTTCATTGTCTAACTGAACCAACAGACTAATAAACTTTCTTAAGTTATTGCTTCCCATGTTAAACCTTCCCATTGTGCTTTCTCTAATCCTCAAGAATCAAGGTTATGGTGAATTTAACGACTCTGGCACATTTCGAACAAAATTGCCTAAAAACTACCTCATTAAAATGGAAAAGATAATTGCATTAGTAAAATTGCAAACGTAAAACTGGTTTCAATAAAAATTCGAACACTAACACAAGAAATACTACTGCAATCATAGCCGCAAGAACATGAAGCCATCATGGCATAGTCGCATAACCCAATAGCAAAGGATTTGTCAGAATACTTTCTTTTGGCGTAAGGACATACATTGATTACAAAGAGGAAACGAAACATCGCGACTTCTTCATCCTATCCCAACAAAACTTTATGGCTCTGTGTTGAAAACGTGCAGTAGCAAAAATGCATCAAAGTGTGAGCATTTATCTCCTACTCCTTTGCCAGCATGAAGTTTGAATAAAAGTTGTATTTTAAATTCTTGTCAAAAATAACAGTGACAGTGAAACTGCTTTTTACACAGACTATTACCAACGTAAAAGCATTTAAAAAAAGGTTTATCAGAGGAAAGCTGTGTAGCCTAGTGGTTGCAAAGTGAAAAAGGAAAGTTTGGTGTAGAAACTAATAAAAATGGTGCACTATAGCGCAACAGATAAGCTCCCTGCCCAAAATCCCAGCAACAATGGTGGGATAGATTTTCCTACTGAATTCTCCATATTTTGTTTGTCTTCTGTGTCTGGAGTTATTCTGAACATCTCTGTACTGTATAGCGTGGCGTGTGGGTCAACACGATTTCTAAGGTTTGATTTTATTTTTTGAGTTGCATTTTGGAAATTGACAAACACCAAAATCGCCGGTGAATGGAAACCCGAGCACACTTTTATTGATTATGTTATATCGGATTAAGTGTATGTCGTTTCGTAAGCAAGATCACCAAATTAATTATTGAGGTCGTTTAAATGAATTTCAGTTTTTAAGCCTTTTTTAAATTATTTGTTTGCTTTATAGGAATTCCGACAAACTGCTGATTTGTCTCTCGTTGGAAACTATCACACTATGCTTTTTCATACTCTTGTATACGGCAGGAACCCTTCAAGTGATAAATTTCAGTGGCAATGTAAGCTGTAAGGCAATTTTGTTTTGTATTCGTAAGTTTTCAACAAACTTGTCTGTCTTTAAAATGTCTTCATTAACATATACCTAACCAAAAAGGAATATGAATATGACGATGATGATAATGAATTATTACTAAAACGAAGATGCAAATTTAGGAGCACTGGCACTGAACAACGTAACCATTATATACGAACAATATCACATATATCAACCTGGTGTGTCATTTTCATTCTGGCGAAGGCTTGGTTTCATTTGGTTTCCGGCTCTGTTTGGAAGTATTCCGGCGATCTTCACAGTAAGATAATTGTATGATTTTAACGCCATAGAGAATTAACTGGATCTTGCACAATGTGCTTAGAGTAAAGACTGTGATAAACTAGGCGGTACTCACTATCACGACTACGTCATTGTATCCACGTTAATGACTTCTTAATAGTTTATTTATTTTGACATTTTATCTGGACTGAATAGGTTTACTAACTATCAAGGGCGGCAGGAAAAACACCTTAATTCTTAAGCGCGCTGGCAAACCATTCGCACTTAAAATTCCAAAACTCCTTGGCGAGCGGGTACACCGCAACAGCGCTTGAAAATTGAATTGTGTCTATCCAGATTCAATCCTCTTTGATCGTTGGAACACCTGTAGTACGCTGCGCGAATGACGCAACGGCGGCTCCGCAAGGTTTTTAATGACTGTCAGTACTGTACTGGTTGCAGTGGTGATACTTTATGGTGAGTAACACCTAGTGTACACTAGGTGTTCATTATTGGGTGCAGTGCTCTATTTTTTATCTGGTAGATATTATGATCCTTTATGCCCTACTGTTTTCTTTTTTGCTGCAGTACTAATAAAAACTAGAATAAAAGTGAAATATCTACGCATTCTGGAGGTGAGTTATATGTACGTAACAAAAAAATATTGTAGTTTGAACTTGCGCACAAACTGTTAATGAACGTTTTTCTTTTTTAACTCTTTAAAAGCCGATTCTTAGCGAGAACAGACTGCGTTTCCAAATACTTCCAGCTACTACGATACGTGTTTTTTTGATTCCATCACGTCTATCATTTTTTGGATTCTATTTGGCGGTACCAGTTTAACTTACAAGTATTTTCTTGGACAATTAAAGGGTTCATTTTACATCCCTGTGTTACTGAAGGTTGGGTTGTGTATCACGTTTGCTTACTGCATTCTAAAGCCTTTTGTATACTTGCTGCTGCTGGGTACTACCACTTGTCAAAAAATTTTCTGCTGTGGATTTTGGAGAAGAGAAAGTGGAACTCCAGATATCAGCCGTTTTGCAAGTGTTTTACCTAGAACAGATTCCATTTCTGCACAGCATGTGGAGCCTGTGAATTCTCCTATTCAAATTTTATACGAAAGTGAAGAACGAAATACTTTTATGCTACAGAGTTTCAAACCGAACTCGGAAAGACCTATTCTCATGCCCATTTAGGTACGTTATACTTTCCACACGCCGCGACGCCTGGTCGCCGCGGCCCGCACTGATTCGCAGGACTGCCGACGACAGGTTTTAGTACGTTAACTGCCACGTTTGCATAGCCCCGGATGTGACGACGAGTTAGCCTGGTTACAAGCGAGCTTCGTACGCTCGCGACAGGTTCACCATCAGCGGAAACCGAGCTGGACTGCTGTGTTCTCTTCCATCTTTATAATTATTAACCTCTTATTTAACCACACCGTTGAACAAGTTCGCTGCGGGCCGCCCTCCACACGGCCACGGTCTTCCTTCAATCTCGATAAAACTCTGTCGACTGTGCACTGTTGCTCTCTGGCTTCTTACCGAACCCTTCTAAACAACACCTATACCACCGGTGGCCAAGACAGACACCTTGGCGCCTGTCGAGTCCTGGTTCGTGTGGTCTTGTACCGGCGTCGGCGTCTCAGCGCTGGGTCCGCAGCGCCGCGACGTCGCAGCGCGCGAGCAACGGCCCGCATCGCGTTCGGCGTGCGCCGTCGCCGCGCGCCACATCAGCGACCAGACGGAGGCGAGGGACCAGCAGAGCCTTAGCGGCATGGCCACAGAAGAGTCCGCTCTCCTTAAACTGGCGCGCGAGGCGGTCTAAACTCACCCGTCGAACCAGGAATCTACCATCAGCCTTTGAAGCTGTCGACCAGGCGACCGCGAGCGGCACTACGCCGATTGCGGTGCTGTGCTTCCAGTTTCTACTGTCCAGTACGTTTGAGGTTGTCTCCGGAGTCCGAAGGTCGTGAGACGCATTTGTATCGTAACCCATCGGAGCCGCGCGCGATGTCAGAACCCACTGTAGAGAGAGACGTGCGTGCCCGACCATGCAGAACCGGCCGGTCCGCGCGCGCCCACGTAACGTGCCATTCGAAGATGCCACATATTCACAGATCTGCTATGCTAGCTCTTGTCCTCCCGGTCTGCCGTCTTAATATGGCACTTTTGTGCGTGAAATGTTTTAGCTTCTGTTCTTGAGATATGGCCAGAATTGCTTTCTCAATTAGTAATATCCGGCCGTTTGTCAAAGTACCAACTACAGTAAAACCTGAACAACTTTTTTCAAACTTTCACTTTGTCATATTTTGTTGGACAAATCTGTATTCTTCATCGTGGCTTAAGTGTATCCTTTCCGAAAGCATCTTACAGTCTTTAAAAAGTTGAAATACTGTCGTTTATGGATGATTGTTGACGAATAACATGCACGTAACGCCAATACCATCACCAAAAAATGTGTGTTAAGTTATGTTCACTGTTCACATAAAATGACGTTTCTTTTGGAAATATAGCGCTGTCGGCAATGACATAACCAGCACTGCTGCTTGTAACATTTTTCACAGTTTTTCCATTTTTTAATAAGGGTTTAAAGCTTCATGCTTGATAAATGAAAATTAGACAAATTATGGACACACATTTTATTAAGTTGTGGACACAAGACGTAGCATCAATAGACTACACCAACGATGGACAGCAATTGTTTAATCAATATCGGCAGCATTTTATAATCACCACATTAACTTTGATAAGAGGAAGTGAGCACCACAAAATCAGACTCCAAATCTGAATCATTGTAACTGTCTAAAACGTTCCCCTCTTGTCAAGTTAAAACTCAGAAAAAAACAAACTCCAGAGCAAAACCTTCCTAATGACTTTTTAATTCATTTACTCCATCAAAATCTGTCTGGTTTAATTTGTTTTTAATAATAATCTTATAGTAAATAATATGACCCAGTCTGAAGTTTATAATGGAATCGACAATGCAAGGTTGAAATCCATTTCCTGTTTTCGTTCCAACTTCCACTAAAACACTTTCAAGGCTACCTACAGTTTGTCACCCTTGTAAATTAAGTTATCAGTATGTACGCAAGCATTTGATGCTAAAGTGAAGTTGTGAACATTTTTTACGAAAATCTGTAGCCCATTCACGAGGCTGCTTTTTCCTTCTACAGAACGAGGGAGGGACGGTATCCTCCACTTTAGAACGAGGAAACAAGTGGCGGAAACACGTATCTCGCTGACACATTCCAAGAGATTCTACTAGACCATTCAACATGTTCGCGCCGCTTGATATTCTTGCGCTCACTACCTATCACTATTCTCTGGTGGTTTTTTACCGCTTGCTTACTGTTGACGGCGTTTTTTTTGTTTGGTAAAACTTATATATTATAAAATACAAGAAATATATATATATATATTTATACTCACTAGATGATATATGAGCTTCACATTGTTTAATAAAAAGCTATTTCGTCTAGTAAAAACAAAAGTTTTAAAACAAATTATTATGCAATCGTATTCGAGTAAAGTAACCATAAAATCATTTTAACATACATTTAACATTGAGGTGACACATTCTCTGTGGTTTTCCACGTACAATAGAAATGAGTTAGACCTCCCACCTTTCACCAGACAAAATCATAGTCATAAAGACGTTTAATCAAGCTACCAAACAAACAAGTCATTTCAAATTTGACTTTTTTGATCAGCTGATTTAATTTCAAGAATTTTATCCTTTAAAACTACAACACCCGAAGACCATTTAACAGTCAATTGAATAAAGCCCGTGAAAGTGTTAATGTAGGTCACAGACACCTTTCAGACCATATTGCATATCTCATCAACTAATCTTCTTCGTTTCTTTCGGAAGATATCGCAAAAATGGAGACAACACAATTTTGTTCGTGCATACGTACGTAAATTTGATGTTCTCTATGGATGGCACAAATTTTCTCTCAGCAAAAGTAAAGGATTTCAAGTGCAATATGGTATATTAAAGACGCAATACACAAACTGTCCATCGCTGGATTAATGGGTAACGAATGGAAACTTCACCAGCTTGAATACATAATTATGAAAACCGCAAAACAAAGTTATAGTGTGGCTAATTTCCCCTTAATCGGAAAACAAAATATCACTGACCGGTATTTGGTTCTGACACCACTTTACCTGCTTTTATTTGTTGAATATTTTCTTCAATTCCTTCAGCACTGTACAATTAAACTTAACTTACAGATTCCAAACTTAATAAAAGCTAACTGTGTATGAACTATGAACAGGTAACAAACAAACACACAGGTGCATTTATTTGTATAAAAACGAAGCGATAATTAAACACAAATTATTGAAAATTATCAAGAAAGGCAAGAGAATTCTGATATATTTTTTGCACTTTCAACACTTTTTCTCTTGTGATACTTCTTGCTCATACGACGATTACTTATGGTGTTCTTTTTTGAAAATGGGTTTCATTCAGAATTAAATGTAAGTTGATGCTTTAAAAGAAAGTTAGGTTATCCTTTGATTGAGGTGTGAGAGAAGGAAAAACTGTATGAAAAGGGTTTTAAGTGCTCGTTAGATGTTGAATAGATTTCAATGGTTAGTTAGATTAGATCCGGTGGTGTGTCATAATGCAGACAATAAATGCATTTGCTGATTTAGCTAATAACTTACACCTTCATGAATAGAAAAATGGGAATGAGTTATATGAAAGCCCGTGACTATTTCGCACTTGATTTGGATAAGAAGGATGCGTTGTATGGGGTCACTGGAGTTTACTTTGTGTAGATCCTGTTGCATAATATTAATCCATTCAGTTTCTATACTATGTGCACATCGATATATAAAATCAAACACGGTCGTACTTTCCATTGCGTATTAGATGTAAAGAGATAGCGAAGCCGAGCAATAAATGGAATTCTCTCAATAATAATTGCTAACCTTCTTATTTTATAATGCATCAACCGTATTTACAGTTGGTTCAGTTTTAATTAAATCTTGAATCAAAACCTGTAAATATTGCGAATTCCTTTTTATTGTGTCCTCTCAAACCGTTTCATTCGAATTCAACTCATTATTTGCTGCATATAAAAATTTAAAAAATTTCTTTATGGAATACTACGTTTACAACAAAAGCAGCCTCCAGAAGTGTGATGAAACACTAAGGACCCATTGCAAATATTTTTAACCCACAATGACATGTTTTCGTTTCATGTTTTATGCCATACACAAATTGAGTATTTCTCTGTAATTTATCACGTTACTATCCGTGTACATCCATAACTTATATATACATATGAGAACAATATGAAAAACTGGCACGGAAAACGTGAAAAATGAAAATAAGAAACAGAATATATGCGTACACTTCATGAAAGCATAGTATACTCATTTTCATCGCATAATATTTTACCGAGCTCAAGGTTTTTATCTTGTTTTTGATGCTGTCTGCAGTGCATTCATAACCGTTGTTGGCTAGCTTGAAGTATAAAGAAAGCACGCAAGCGTTGCAAAACCATTTTTATTACAACAGTTTACAATCTTTCACAATTACATCATAGTTGATGCTTTTACGCTTGCTACTGCCTCAAAGTTAGTATAGTCTTTAATCATATTTATGATTATATTTTAATTAAATCAAAAACTTAATCAGTGAAAGTTAGTTAAATGGTGATTTATAAAACCCTAATATTTTCTAAAGCCATTTAATTCCACTCAACGTGCGATTCTCATAAAAGTATACCAAATCAACAAGTTTCAAGGGAAATGACGCAGTGTTTGCTAGTAAAACTTCAGCAGTACAATGCGAGTGCAAATTTTGGCTGGGATGTAGTTGTGTCTGATGTGAGTATGACATAAATGAACGGAAAAGGATGTAACTCTGAAAATCTAATGCGCCGTCTCAATGGGTATCAAGTGGGTCAGGTAATAATTTGCATAAAAGTCTGCTTTTCGGAACATATTTTCATTTCAGGGTGAGAAAAAGAGATTTCATGGAACAGTGAGGAACGGAGCATCCTGACTTCTCTGTCATCTCCTAACTAAGCCGAACAGCTTGGTGTTGAAATAATTCAGTAGCGGAACTGCCATCAAGGTATGAGCATTTAAATTCCATTATTCTTCCATATTTAATATTTTGAATGCAAGTTGTATTTGCTAAATTCTCGCAAACATAGGTTGGAGTGAAAATCTTTCAGCTGCAGATAATTCTCTCCACCATTTTTAGCAAAAAAATGAACTTAAGTTTAACAAATCATAGTTATTACGTAACTGAAGTGCAAAGAGCGAAATCGTAGTTTTAAAAATTACACAAAATGGAGCAATACAACTCAACAGAAATAATTAATTTTGAAGGCTTCAGCGACAATGATTGGAACCACTTTCCTACTGGTTTATTGTAGTTTCGGTGACTTTTGTGGCCCGTATTATTCTAAATATCGGACAAATGTATGGTGTGCTGTGAGCGAGAACCACCACCAATTCCAAGGTTTGGTTGTAATTAAATTTAATTATTTAGTTTTAGACTATCGGCACCCTAATATATGTACAACAGGTAGGTATAAGTATGCAAAAATGGTTTTTCGGCATAGGTATATACATTGATTAAAAGGAGGAAACGAAACATCGCGACTTCTCCATCCTATCCCAACAAAACTTAATGGCTCCGTGTTGAAAACGTACAGTAGCAAAAATTCCATCAGTGTGCGAGCAGTTATCTCCTACACCTTTCCCAGCATGCTGTTTGAACAAAAGTATTTTAAATTGTTGCAAAAATAAGAGTGACCGTGAAATTCTGCTTGTTGCACAGATTACTACATACGTAAAAGCATTTAAGGTTTACCAAAGGAAAGCTGTGTAGTTCACTGGTCGCACAGTGAAAAAGGAATCGTAGAGTTTGGTGCAGAAACTAGTGAATAGATCATGGCATGTCATGTAAGGATTTTGCATGTCATGTCATGTGCCAAGAATTTTTTCATGTTCATGTCATGTAACATGAAATTCATGTAATAATTTTCATGTACATGACATGCGATCATTTACATGCATGTACATGAATTACATGATCATGTAATCTACTCAAGGTACACAACGTATGTTCTACATTAAACATAGGGACGTGGAGATGCGGAAGTTTCTACGCTTGTTTAAATTAACTACTAAACCAAAAAAACCATCACAGTTCTTGTTGATCTCGTACGGATTGGTTAGATCAATCGACTGTTTATAACAAACAAGTTAATTAAATACACAATAGTAATTTCATGAATTAAACTGAATTCAAGGTAAATGGGAATAAGTAATAAATTACGTTATATTTCAAATGAATTTAACATGCAACGTTTTACTCGAGAATCCTCATCTATTGAGTTTGCGGCAGCGCTGTTCAAATAATATACTAAGCACTAAGCACCGCGCATTCTGAAGCAATAAGTATATTCTACAATTTCTACATGATCATGTATTCATGTCATCTCATTCATGTCTTGTCATGCAGGTAACTAAAAATTCATGTTCATGTCATGTAGCATGTCCAAAATTCATGTCATGTGGACTACATGACATGGCATGACATGCAACATGAAAAGAAACTTTCATGTACATGATACATGATCTATTCACTAGCAGAAACTAATACAAATGGGACACTATAACTCAACGATAAGCTCTTTTCCCAAAAATCCCAGTGACAATAGTCGAAAAACTTTGTCACTCGTCTCCATATTTTGTGTGACTTCTGTGTGTGGCATTATTCTGAACACTTGTACTGTGTAGCGTGGCTTTGGGTCAACACGATTTTCTAAGTTTGATTCCTATTTATTAAAGTTGCATTTTGGAAGTCGACAAACAACAAATTCCTTGTGAATGAAAACCTGAGAAACATTTATTGATTATTTTTATCGATTATGTGCATGTCGTTGCTTAAATAAGGTCACAAATTGTTTTATAGGAATTCCGAAAAGCTGCTGTTTGTCTCTCGTTGCAAACTATCACACTCTGCGTTTTCATACTCTTGTATGTGGTAGGAGGCCCTAATGTGATACATTTTAGGGACAATGTAAGCTGTAAGGCAATGCTATTTTGTATCCGTAAGTTTTCAACAAACGTATCTGTCTTAAAAATGACTAATAACTATACCGAACTATAAGTAAATATTACTCACTTTATTACACACATTATGTGTACTTAATCATTAACACTAACTATTTTAATTACTGCTAAAACTAGATGCAAATTTAGGAGCACTTGCACTGAACAACATCGCCAACAGCACAAATATCAACCGGGTGAGTCATTTCCACTCTGGCGAAGGTTCGGTTTCATTTCATTTCCCGCAGTAATAGGAAGTATTTCCTGCGATCTTCGCAGTAGAATATTGTATAGATTACACAAAGAATATTGGATCTTGCAAACCGGTAAGTTAAGAACTGTGATATTGTCACTTATGACAAACACTTATTAATCTTTCTCGCTAGAATTAACAAAAAAACGGAAATTTCTCAATTGTAAACCGTTCTCATTTAAACAAATTAATATTTGATTAGAAAATCCTTTGGCAGTTTGAAGGGAAATGTTGAAACTTGAATTTGTTTTGCCTAGATTTATATCTTTGGATCGTTAGGAGCCACTTATACTTATGAGATTGTGCGGTTTTTACTATTTTACTGTACTGTTGCGGTCTACTTGTGTTATGGTCAGTAGCATCAGGCACTTTATTCGGTGTAACGTTCAATTAATTATTTGTTAGATCTATTATGCTTTACTCTCTTTTCCTTTTTTGCTGCAGTACTAATAAGAAATAGAATAAAAGTGAAATATCTACTCATTCTAGAGGTGAGTTATACTCAACAAATAAAATATTGTAGTTTGAGCTAGCACACAAAATGCTAATAAACGTTATGCTTTTTACCTATGTTTTAAAGCCAATTCCTAGCAAAAAGAGCTTTCCAATATTCGTTACTACGCATACGTGTTTTTTGATTCCATCACGTCTATCATTTTTGGATGCCTGCTTGGCCGTTCCATATTAGTTTATAGGTTTTTCAAGCCGCAATTTGAGGTTCATTTAATCCCGTGTGTTACTGAATACTCATTGTATATCACCATATTGCTTACTGCATTTGAGTCGTGTTGCATCAGTGGTTGGTGTGTTTACTGCTCGGTGGCATACTCCAGGGTGTTTGAAACACTTTTCTGCCTGCAATTTTGGAGAGAGGAAATTGCAACGCCAGGATATCAGCGCTTTTGGCAAGTCTCTTTACCCTCGGACAATTCGGAGTCCTAGCCATCATGTGGCCCTGAAATCTGCTCCGATGCCTATAGTGATATGGAATAACGAGAAAGAAATGGTTGTTGTTTTGCTCGTATTTAAAAGTGGACTGTTGAAGATCTTCTTCATTTGACGCTTCCAGGTTGTCTTTTTATTTGTTGAAACAGAGTGTTTTGAATGATCACCAATCATTTATTTTGTACCGTTATACCTTTTCAAGATGTGAAATTAGTTATTTAGAAGCTCGTAATTCCATGTGTGAGGTCGAAGTGGGGTTTTCTGTTAGTCTTCCTTTATTGGCTTCTGATACCGCATACCTTATGTTTTAGTAACCAGCCAGGTGAAAGAGATTGTAATTTTTCGTGTCCAGGATTCGGAAACTTGCCGTCACTTTTTTGTGTTTAATCAAACGTAAAAGTTATCCCACCTTAGTTACTATAAATATTTTATTTTTTATGCATTGATTGTAGCTCGTCACAAGCCGCAATTGGGATGAACACACGTTGTCTCCGGAGTAGCACCAGCCTAGCAGTTACCCTAGTCATTTGTTGTCTCTGCCGCCCTGTCTCGTTGCCGATGATCACTGGCGACGG
>LJIJ01002089.1:0-31371 GCA_001718145.1 Orchesella cincta
TGAATGCAGAAAGCTGATTTATTAAGCTGTGGGGATTTAAGTATTTACTACAAAATGCAAAAGGAATTAACCTGCTAACTTTAATAGTTTCGGAGAAATTTTGCTTTCGTCCCGAAAATCTGGAATACAGTACAGCTTCAACACAGGGGCACTTGGGTATACAAACTTTTAATGATTAGGGTTTTCACTTTTTGGAGTAAATGATGACCATATTTTTTTGTTCGACATACATAATTATCTTCTTCGGCAGTCCACGTGATTTTTAATATTTGAATTTAACTGAAATTGCGCACAAGCAAAAAGCAATTTCAAAAACCTCATTTCCTGTCCATAAACTAAATTTTATACTGGCAAGGCTCAAAAGTAATTATAAAAGCTTTGGTCCGCTTGCTAAATATGTCTGAGTCTTTCTTTTTAAATATTATTTTCACTCTCCGACTAAATTAATGAGATAGAACTCATTTTTGGAGACGTCTTGGAAAACTTCCAAGACGACTTGGAACTACCGATTTTTCCTCTACATTCTCCTTCAAAACACAGAAATGTAAAAACCTATTATTTAGAAGTAAAATTAGTCTCAGTATTATTTTCTTTTATTAAAACTTAACACTATGTACCTCTGGCGAAGATTGTGAGCCAATAGACAACTCTATTGTGATTAGCAGCTGTGAAACAGGTACATTTCAAGAGATATTCCAAAAAAGTAACTAAATACTACAAGGATCTAAACTATTATATGAAAAGTGTAGAGCAACTCCGATTCGGAAAAGTCACGCCCGCCTCTGAGTTTCATGCTGTAATAAATTTAAACGACAAATAGAAACGTCAGCGTATGCTTATAAGAAAGTTATGACATAACTGAATCTAAGCGTGCTAAGAAAAAGTGCGTACGTACAAAACTATGTTGTCTGGGGACCACACAACCATTGAAAAGCATCGTAACCGTGAGGCCCAAGTTCACCCCCAAACTCTATCGAAAGGTTAGGTTAAAAAATTAAATAGCCAACGGCTTATTCATGTCCTATTCACTGTATACTTCTAGGCTTGAACATGAATTGGTGAGTGATTGCGCATTACTCCCAACCAACGTTATGCTCATATGTATATGTTCAATTCGCTAGTACAAATGGAACGTTTAGAAAAGGGTAATGGTATTTGGATATGTAATTATTCAGGCACGCAACTACTGGGGGTCAGGGAGGTACATTGTTCCCCCTAATTTTACCCAAATACATGTTTAGTTCGAGTTTTAGTAACTTATAAACATCAATTTTGTGTAAACCATCATTTAGCCAGTCTTAAAACTCAAAATAAGCAATTTTGAGCTTGTTCAATGACTGCAACGTTTCAAGAAATGCCTTACAAGCTTAATTTATTAAAAGTTTTTCCGAATCCAAATTCCAAAATTAAAAAACTGCTTAAATTTTTTGCACAGTTGTCTAAAAAGGAAGGTTTTGTAGTGCTTTAGTTCAGTTCCTATGATTTTTATGGGTGCAAAACAAAAAAACTAAATGTTTAAAAATGAGGCCGAAATTTTTCCGATGTCCCCCCAGTTTCCAAAACGTGGTTACGGGCGTGTAATCATTATAATTTTGCCAACTAGTTCGCCTTAAGAAAACGATCTATAAAGATGGAATTAACCTCTGCACTTTAATGTGACAATTTGAAATTGGTATTTTTCTGTCGATAAAATGTAATTATGTCGGGTTTTCATTTGTCTCATATTTTTTCCTCAACTGTTTCTTTTACCTTAGCTCTTTAATACAATCGCAGAGACGACTGAACTGATCATATTGGAGACGTGTCAGAAAAGATGAGCGGATTGTTTCAAAGCAAATATTTATTCTGGTGCTTCTATTGGTTTACCCAATTGCTCAGAACGGACAAACCTTATCAGCCTTAATAAGGGCATTGAGGCATTTGAAAATTGTACCGTGAACCTTGTATTTAACTTGATGCAACAGAAGGTAAAAAATTATAATCTCCCACTTCATAAATGTTGGAAATTTTAATGGAAGATCCATTTTTTTGCAGAGCAACACTACAACCCAGCAATTTGATTTGAATCCACCTGACTATCCAATAACGATTTCGTCTTACACATATCGATTTTTTTATAACGTCTCAAAATTACCATGGATGTCCTGCGACAAAACCCTTGGAGCCCAATCAAGGACTCGCATTTCAGCACCATTTCCAAAAAGGTTGCTACGCATTACTTTACGTTTCTCCAATCGATTGCAGCGATGGGGAGATTTAGTATAATTCGGAATTCTCCTCAAAATGTACAACATTTAATCCCTCCCTCGTTTTTTGATTCCGTGTTTGACTACAGACAGCGAAAAAAAACTATAGATACTCTGACTGATAACCTACAAAGCATCTTCTTTCTTAATTTCTGTGAAGGCAATAACAGCAGCTGAGAACTGAAGTTTGAGTTAGAATCTTTAAATCTTGTTGAACCCTTTTGGAAAGACCTCATCAAGGTTTATCAAACACTGCTTCACCAACAAAACTTTCTCCCTCGTTTACTCTGAAAAAGAGAGGCATTATGCAATACAAGAATATCGAGTTGCCGTATGTCAGGATTACAATCTTTTGCATCAATTGATACAAAAGTCGTTCCAGATTTGCGAAGAATTTTTAAAGGAAAATTGTGAACAAGATGTATCAAATGCATATGCATACGAACAATTCATGAACAGTTCTAAATGGATAAGTCTTACTTCACCCAAAAACCTGGAAGCAATTGGAAAAATCCGTAGTGAATGTCGGAGCACCATCATATTCTTCCAATCAAGCAACAAGAAACAACAACAATTACAGCAATTTGAATACGTAAACCAATGGAAAATAAAAAATGACGGCTATCTGGAAATCCAACTACTTCAGTTGAGTTGTCCGAATTCTACCCTAATACCATTTCATTGGAAATATTCTACTTTTTCAAGGTTTCTTTATAACTCTTCGAATCACACAAGATCGTGCTATTGATGCCTTTATCAGCTTTTCAACAACAGGAAATGAAGTTCATTTCATCACATGTGTGCCAACCAGCCAACATGGTTTGCTGTCGTTGCTTGGTTACGTGTCCGCATTTGACCTACCAACATGGTTGCTAATTATTACTGCAGCAGTTTTAACTGGGATTGCTTGGAAATTTATTGGAACTTTTTATGGCTACAAAATTTGCAAGAATTGGCATGATGTTATTTTTGTCATTAATGTTCTCCTTTGCCAGCCAGCAAAGCCAGTTCATTTTGTGAGATGGATAGGATGTTCTTGGATGCTTGCTGGAATCGTCATTACTTTCTTTTACCAAGGAGACAATATCAATCAGCTAACTGCGCCCATTTCGCAAAACAAACTAAGAAGTTTTGGCGAAGTTCTCAGTGACAATTTTTCCATATTTTCTCCAAACCCAATGGAAGTAAATTTTCTGGGATTAATTGATACCGTGAAGCTAATGAAGGAACTGGGTTACAAACTCGATGTGAATTTTGCTTGGTCAGTATTTGAGACACTTTTTGGACATTTACAATTATAAGCACCCGTCACAGTCATTAAAAGTTATTTTAGAGTTTCTGGGTCCCCGTGTCCAAGTTCCCAAGACTAATGACGAAGCAATTTTGATGCTTGAAGGAGTTTTTATTTCAAGGAAATTTTAAAATGTGAAAAAACCGTTTATGTAGACACGTTAAATAGAATCGAGGAGTTTAAATTTCTATTGGGACAAAGTGGGGTACATCCAGACAAAATTTCTACCAGTGAAATATCCTACGGAACGATTTACGACAATTTGGGATTCACAGATGTGCCTTGGCCAGGTGACATGTTTATATTACGAATGCACGCTTTAATGCAATCTGGAATAATGCATTTTTGGAAACATTGGGAGTTTCGAATTTCAACTTGGAATGCGACCATGGAAAATGCCCGGAATGCGAGATCAGAAATCAAAGCATATTCTACAGAGGATAATATTGTTGTGATATTTTATCTTCATGTTACACTTCTAATGACAAGCTTTCTCGTGTTTTGTATAGAGGGTTGCAAAAACAAGATATATGAAGTTTCGATATGGTTTGGTCTTAGTTTGTATAGAAATTTTGGGGCAATTCGCAGAAGAACCGTCTATAGACTAGCGAAAATCTTTAAATAACAAACACATGGTGAAATCTTTATTACAAATAAGAAACTCGCAATGAGGGGCTCCACCAGTTATATGAAAGTGATCCGACACCGAAAATTTATGTAAGTCCGGTATTTATTACGTAGTATTTAGTAAGTTATCTAAGTTAAGTAGTGATATAAGATATAAATACATGATTCTTATGCGTTCTCCAGTTACAACTAGACTTTGTGCGTGAACCTTTGGTCACAAATTAAGTCATTTGAAATCATGTTGTTACCACATATTTCACATATTTTGAGGTCTTAGCACACATTTGGACAAAATAAAATGAACGACTGGTTGAGTCATGTTTGAATGTCTCTAAAATCTTGTTGCAAAAATTTCAATATACCAAACCAGGTTTACTAAGTAGAGGAAAGTCTGGTGCATCTGCTCCCGTAACAAAACTGCGATATCTTTTGTCTTATGGAAGACAGGGGACCGTTTTTGTAAAATCAACGTAACACGCTGCACAAAAATAAATGAACGTTAAACAAATTCGTAGGTACAATAGCTTAAACGTAAAGGTTAATATTATTTGTTATGTTAGTCCCGAGTATTAGGAGCCCACCTTTGTTCTACCTCCTGTTTCTGCGGCCACGGGAGGGTTTTGAAGGTCGTGGAGCGTTGGAGCCACGTTCCTATTCCTGCTATAGATTTAGTGATTTCTACATGGGAGAACTATGAAATCAAGCCGTTTACCTTAAAAGAAGTGGTCGGAAACTCAAAACTAATAAGATCACCACTTTTTAAAGTGTAGAACGGTATAAAAATCCCAAAATGTCACCGACAAGCCTAAAACAGGGAGAAGCGGGAGATACAGTTCGAGAGAAAGCGTAAATCCTGTTGTTTATACGTAAATTATAAATTCGTAAGTTTATTATGATTGCAAGTTCTTAACTCTTGTTCTTGATATTGTTTACGGTATACTATATATCTTATTAGTGTGATTAAAATTATCGGTATGAGAGGACATTTTTTATTAGAATTTTATTTCTTGCCAAGCTGTCTGTGTCACACTTAACACCTTCAGCAAGAGAAACTATCAAATGACATTTTCTAACTAATATCAAATTAATAAGATATGAGAATTATGAAATTTAAATGTAACGCGTTATTTCAGTTAAGGCTGCTTTGGTTTGGGTAACAGTAGGTCAAGCTAGTCTTCATGGATTTCTTACTGTTGTTACGGTTCATCAAATTTTGAGCTTTATGTATGTATAAGCTTTCAAGAAAAATTCGATTGTGATTCATAGTCTCTCTTTGGATCAGGGAAGCATTATCAAAGTCCACTTGATGATTGAATTCAAATGTGTGGCCTGCCTCTGTAGATTCCATTATCCTTGCATCTTCGACATCCTTTTTGTGTTTGTTTAAACGTATTTGAATCTTATTAGTATTGAATATTAATAATAGAATGTGGATAGACGTTTAAGGTTGACTGTTTTGCTATTAACCATAACCAAGTCCGTTTTATAGCTTGGTTGTTTTCAGAAAACGTAACAATACCGGTTTCATAACGCACCATTGGCTTTTTGAATAGAAGTGTCGTCGTGTAATATGCAACAAATTTCCAGGAAATGAACAATACCTTCTATTTTTGGTTAAATGACTGATGCCAAAACCTGTATAAAAGTAGCTACC
The DNA here is from genome assembly GCA_001718145.1 of Orchesella cincta. NCBI lineage: Eukaryota > Metazoa > Arthropoda > Collembola > Entomobryomorpha > Orchesellidae > Orchesella > Orchesella cincta. The sequence goes on from LJIJ01002089.1 coordinate 5,819, forward strand.
GCACGAAAGAAGTCACTTGTATAAAATTTATTATTCTGTTGTATAGTTTGTACATAAAAATGGCCCGCTATGAATTTCGTGTACAAAGTCATGAAATGTAAGTTAAATGATACTTCCATAATAATGGAATACACATGTTTTATAAAGTGTTTTTGAGTTGATTGCTTTTTAGCTTCTTTGAATTTTTTTATTCAAATGACTGGAAACTAAACCCACTTACCAAGTATTCCTCTGTTTTTATGATTTATGGATGAGTTGGGGAAGGGAACTGGTGGATAAGTTAGCCAATAGGAAATTTTTTTATTTCGACCTATAGCGAAACGGTAACCTGTTCAAGGTACAGGTGCAATCCAACCTTGCATTTCTTTAGAATGCTTCTAACATTTACCTTTTTCTAACATGATCATTTGCATATGCATTTAATGTCAAGCAATGTTTAGTAACATTATTCAACAACTGCGCCCCTTCCTTGTAACTTTTGAAACCACCCTGGGTGAATGCGCTATTAAAAATTTCATTGTTCTTGTTTAGGTTCTATTTGCATAGGTTTTTAAATTGAACAGTTATTTATTTAATAGGAATAAACCGTTTATATATAATTAAGCATTTGATCATCAACGTCATCATTTACAAATTATTAAAATACTAAAGAAAAAATTGTTTATTAATTTTGACATTTTATTAAGCAGGAAGTGGAACTATTTAGTAAGATCTCAAAACTCTCTTACTAACTTAAGCTCTACTTACGTAGTTCAAACAGAACTTTGAAAGGTTGTGGTGAGTACGTTATACCTTGCTCAGGAACGGTGGTCGGCTCCTTTTCCCCAGCCACTTTGGTCAGTTTGAATTTGCTCAAAATGTTTGTGAAATAGAGGAAAATTGTCATTTCAGCCAAGCTTTGTCCAAGACAAAACCTCTTCCCTCCTCCAAAATGTACCAAATTATCAGCTACATTTGTATCAATTGTCAAGTCATCCTTGAGAAATCTTTCAGGTCGGAAATTGCGTGGGTCGCCCCAAACGCCCTCATCAAAATGAACGGCTTCCAAATTAGTCATGATTACAGTTCCCTTTTAAAATGTAAATTATTGCTATTTAAAAAATCTTAAAAATTATTGTATTTCTTTCATTTTTTTTTACTTTTTTGATGAAATAATCCCGAAAATAAAAGTCATCCGTGGCCTGTCTGGCAGCAGGGAAAGGTAGAACCACGGAATACCTCAGACATTCCAACACCGTCGCATGTGTGTACGGTAGAATATTTTTCATATCCATTGTAACCGGTTTACCCTTCCCAACAACACTGTCCAATTCTTTCTGCACTTTTTCCTGAATATCTTGATGAATCAACATATAAAGCATCGCAAAACTGATTGTTTTTGAGCTTGTCTCCGCTCCAGCTTGAAATAAATCTAGCAAGCAGAGCACAAGCTGGTCATCTGTAAACTCTGAGTCTGGGTCGTTCTTCGTTTCATCGATTTTTTGTAAAAACACATCTACATAGCATTCAGGATTGTTTTTGTAATCACAGTTTTTCCTATTATATTCCAGCGTCTCTCTACAGTATTCTTGCAAAGCTTGAATGTTCTTCATCTGCATATTTTTTCCCGACCATTTGGGAAACAGGTGCCAGAGAAATGGGAAGGTAGCACTCGCATCAAAACTAAATTTTGTATTTTGAATCATGTCATTACTCAACTTGAGTAGTTCCAGAATTCGCTTGTCATCCAACGCATAATTTACACCAGTAACAAGGCGCCACAAGACATTAACCAAAGTTAGGTCAAATAATCCGTCCACTTTCACAACTTCATCTTGTTTCATCAAAGTGTCCAAGTAGCCAGTAAATTTTTCAAGCTCTTCTGAAACAACGACGTCCATTGATGCTGCCTTTCCAAACCCAAAATCTCTCAGGGTTCGGATTGTAAAACGACGCATCGTTTGCCATGGTTCGCCACTACTGAATATTATTCCTAAATTTTTTCCATACATTCGAGCCTGAATCATGGGAAGCATGGTCCGTGTGCGGTCAACAGCTTTCTCATGGTTGATAATTTCATGAACGGAATCGGGTGAATTGAAGGTTACAGCCTCAAGCATCCCCATTTTAAGGAACATGACGCCCCCATACCTTTTTGATAGATTGCGAAACGCAATGCTTGGAGAAGGAGATTGATATGCGATTTGCAAAATATTTCCAAGAATTGGAAGCCGTGGTGGTCCTAAAAATTAAAGTTTTATTGTTTAAATTATTATGAAAAGTTCAATAGGTTGATTGTTTCAGTTTTAGTTCACCTGGAGGATATTTGTTATAGCTTCGTTTGTCCTGAACGAACCACCAACCCAGCAAAACAATCACAAAGACGAGAACTTCCACGAACAAAATCATTTTTGCACCTTATCACATCCAGAGTTGAAAACAAACTGGGATCGTTGAGTCAAAGCTCTAACCTTGTAAAAGAGGAAAACATGTAGCTTTATTTTGGTTGACAACAGTCGTGTTGTTGATAATATTTTTTTTTACACTGGTAAGGTTTTATATCAATGAACTTTGTCCAGATGCAAACATGTTTTTGATTTGCTGCAAAGCAGACAGTTTCATGAAAACAGGATGTTTACACAATCCAAAAACAAACTTGCGTTGTGTGGCTGAAACCTAAAACTGCTTTTCTGATCACCTACAAACCTTCTATGATGATGATGATTATGACGATGATGCTTTTTTATTACAAGTGGAATGGAATTTATCATTGGTTACTTTGTCTATTATGTTTTGGGTTTGTTTCTCATCAAATTATATATTTGAGGTGCTTTGAGTTTTAATTTAAAGATTCAATTTTATTAGTTTTCGTTTTAAGCAGAAAAGTTTACATGCAACAGCTACAACATAACATGAAACTTTCAAATGCAATAATAAAGATTGCAAAAACGTTTCATTGCTTTTCACCCATGATTTCCTTAAATTTTTTCCATGCATGTTGAATGATGGTGGCACAATGTTGTTCACGTTGAATTTGAAACGTTGTGGTTATTGGCTCCAGCTAACAATCCTTTTCAGTTACGAAATCGTTTTGATAATGTGTAAATTTCTCCGCAGGAATAACACATTTACGGAAGTAGAAATAGGTAATGACAGCATCCAAAACGTCAGCACAATGTACGACATTGCCTAAAATTAAAATTTCATATGAAATCTCAACCTTTCTTCTTACATACAATAACTAACTAATTGAAATCCTACCATTGTAAATGGGTATATTCATGAGGTTAATTGCACAGCGGTTAGGTTTTAAAATCTGAAAAGGTGCTTCAAAACTCTCAAACAGGTCTGATAGTTTGTTGGAGTCGATATAGTTAGATTTTTTTTGTCAAACAGAGACCAGGTCTCATAAAAAGTTTCAAACTCCTCATCGCCCAGTTTGCATTCTACAAGCTTCAAAACACGCGAGTAGTTTTCCAGTATTATGGCGCTAAACATGTTTACAAATATCACGAACGTAATGAAGAGATACGAAATGATAAATATTCCTGCTGCTGTAGGTTTTCCACAGTCACCATGTGTACCCATTTCAGGGTCGGGAAAATCACAGTCATCCTGGTTAGTTAGCGCGTCCATAATCCAGTGCCAACCTAAATTGAAAAAAAATAGTAAAAACTGTTCAAAATATTTTCTTACATCATATTTTTGTCTACCTGCTGAAGTGACCATCAGGAAAAGCAGAGTAAAAGCCTGTGGAAGGGTTTGGAAGTTATAAACTTCATCCAATCCCATTTTCAATTTTACATCTTTAAAAACCTCCATTCCAACTGTAGCAAACATGAATATGACTAAAAAGAGAAGTACACAAATGTTGAAAAACGCAGGAAGCGAGACTTCCATGACTGATATAAGTTGCCGCAGTCCGTTTGCAGATTTAATATGCCGAAGAAATCCAGAAACCCAAACAAACCGTACTAGACGAAGCAAACCGGGGTTAAATGGGATGAACGTAGTTTTGCCACAAATTTCTGTCAAAATAAGATTATAAAGTGAAAGAAATTCTACAATAATTTCAAATATATTGCGAGGGTTTTTGAAAAACTGGACATTCATTGCAGCAATCTTGAGAAGGTATTCAGTTAGAAACACGCCGATACAAATTCCATTTAAACTGATCAAAACCCCTTTTTATGTCTAAAATCGCAAAAAATCAAGAAAAAATGAAAACAAACGTTAGCAAAACCAGAGACATTGATATTGCTCTAGCAAAATCGTAACAACTTTGAGCATAAAAATTATTATAAAATACCGCATTAGTGTTGGACCGATCAAACGACAGTAACGCCATATTTAACAAGAGGTTTAAAAGGATGAGTATTTCAAAATGTTTTGATGTCACAGTCTCCAGAAGGAATTTTTGATACTTACTCTGTATTTGCATGCACAAAAATAATCAATATTTAGCTCAATTTATTTGTGTGTTATTGTAAATTTGAATTGTATTTGCTTCAAGTTTTACCATTGGAGTATGATCTTTTATCACTCTTTTTTCAACTTCTCCAACATATTTTTTCTGGTCGTTTCGTAACTGTTCTACCGCTCAAATTTTTCATTCGTGTTTTTGACTTTTATTTTCTCCTCATTCAACCCATCAATGAGCACTCCAATGAAAAGGTTAAATGCAAAAAAAGAACCAACAAGAATGACCACCACATAATACCCAATAATCCATAAACTGTTTTCAAAACTAGGCTGCTCGTCAATTTCTCCGGAACTGGTTGCCCGGTTCAAAGTATGTATCCAACCTTTGAACGTTACTATTTCAAGAATGCGGTAGTAGGCACTTCCAACATTGTCAAAATTCCAGGGTATATTTTTCCATGTATAATTAGACAACTCGCAGTCAAACCTGTTGGAGAATTCTCCCGTAGTCCATGAGTCAGAGCAATAGTGAAATTTTCCCTTCAAAAGCTGGACTCCAATATTTGAAAATACGAGCCATATTAAAAGGCAGACTAGCAAAACTCCTACAATTTTAGTCATGGCTTTTCCCAAAGAACTGAATAGAATTCTCATTCCTTTAAAGTTTGAGAAAAGTCGGAGGACTCGCATTGAGCGAAAAAACGACAGAGTATCGTTTCCAAAGTTAAAAGAAATTACATTAAAAAGGGCACCCAATAAAATGATGAAATCTAGTCGATTCCATTTGATTTTTATGTAAGTTTGAAATCCCATCGCGGCAATTTTTATGGCTGCTTCGATACCCAAGAAAAGTAAAGCTGCGTTATCCACAAGATTAAGAAATTCATTTAGCAGAGGCCTTGATCTCAAATTGACATCACGTAGAGAAAGGCTAATAGCAGTACATATGGTAATTCCCAAGTTAAATAAAGTAAAGAACTTGCTGTTCATTAGGGTTCGAAATTTCTTCTGAAACGTTGGGCATCCACATTTTGTCTTTGGTTTTTCTTCATTGCCTTCAAGTACCTGTTGTACGCTAATTGAATCCCTTCGAGTATTCGTATGTTCTTTTGAGCTCAATTCTAAATTGTTTTGTGCAAATGAAGTATTCAGCCAATTTCTCAACCGTCTGAACCGGTTGACAGCAATAGAAACCTTGTTGGGTTCTGACGATACGCCCTTTTCTTTCTTGGACAAATTTGCTGTCGAAAAACGTTGGAGAAACATGACTAGCAACATGTTTAGAATTATTAGGTTTAAAATGATGACGGCTGAGAGAAAGAATGGTATGCAAATCCACCCAAAGTCACCAATGCACTCTGACATGGACTCTGTCCACTCACCACAAAGAAGTCGGAAAATGACCATAAACGAGTGTAAGAAATCTCGGAAGTGCCAATGGGATTCAGGATGAATGGTGCCTAAGAGTAAATAAGTTCGGTTATCGCTAAAAAGGAAAGGTCTTGAGGAGCCGCTCGAGTTAAACTAGTAATTCTAGGGTACTTTTGTATGCTGAATAGGATGGCGTATTAAGTTTTTTTATCATCCGATCGGCCAGAAATTTTGAAGACAAATAGCTAACAACATTCCCTAGATGTTTATTAAGAGTTTTTTGAAATTCGAAAAATATGCGCGAAAGTTTGTAACACCATAATACAAGTATTCAACTGTTTCAAGATAAAACGGAAAAATTTTATAACTGAAATTTTACAAAAAAAATTGTTCTCAATCTTTCGCGCATTTTTTTCGAATTTCAAAAAACCCTTAGTTACCAACTAGGGAATGTTGTTAGCTAATTTTCTTCAAATTTTCAGGCCAATCAGACTATGAGAAACTGGCGTCCCCATGGCGATTTTTTATTTCCCTGCTTCAAATGTCTTAACTTGCCCCAACCAGAATGTCCATCTATCGTCCATAACTTAATGTGGTCCATAATATTAACATAGGTTTCAACTGAAATAAATCATGAGAGGCAATCGACTTTCATATAGCTGCTGGAATTACTTAAAAGTGAATTTCACAAAAAACCAAATACTCCATCGGGTTCAGCATACAAAAGTATCTTGGAGTGACAATTTCGTTAAGCTAATATCGAGCGGTGCCTCAAAACCGCTCCTTGTTAGATTAAGTATGAAATTTTTTAGCTTTATTAAAACCTTACCTTTTTTGCCATTTCTACCAAATAAATGAAGTCCTGCCGTACAAAACATGTAAAATACACCAACCGCAACAATTGTCATATCACTAATGTTTCCAATGGCACTAAATACTCCAGTAACAAGGTTATTTAGGGTCGGCCAGATTCGAGCCAACTTGAATACCCGAAGCTAATAATGAGTAAAACTGTTCTATTAAAAATCAACAAGAATTTTTTTCAAATTTCAAAAGCTAAAAGAGTATGCTTACTGCTTATAGAACGTAAACTGAGTAGAGCCTTCACTGCAGCTTGATCCGACTCAACTGTAAATTCAATAGCAGACAAAAGCACAAGGCTAAATTCGAACATGTTCCATTTATCCTTGAAATAGGATGTCGGACCACTGGCCAACAATTTCAGTGTGCACTCCAACGCAAACATGATGGAAAATATCTGCAAAAGTGAAATGAATTTGTATGATAGAAAACTCTCAAAATTTATTTAATTTCATTCCTAGTTTTTATACCTGATTTCCCGTTACCAATATGCTGTACAGCTTTTCATTTTCCTCCACTCTGAAATGGTCCATTGAAAGCAATACCAAATTTGCCACTGTTGCAAACGCCATAATCAGTTCAGTAAACGGATCAAATGCCAAAATGTTCATTATGTTTATAAAGCACGCGCACTTCCTTTTAATGGGATGTTTGCAATATGAATCTACACAAATTACTTACCGTTATTTGGTACAAGATTTAAAAAATGGAAATCACTTGATAAATGAAATCTACCTTTACCAAAGCATTTATTTACTATGCTCAATCCTCCAATATTTAGTGTAGCATTTCTGCACTCCTCGTGATTCTGAATATCATTTCTGGAGCAGGCAATATAGCTCACGCTACGTTTGTTTCTGCTACACTCCAGTTTTTCAGCAAAGTTCAACTCCTTCTGCAACTCATCGTATGATTTCGAAACAACAGCTAAAATCATGTTCATTGTGAAGAATGAGCCCAGACAAAGCGTTACCACAAAGTAGAGCATATGCCACGGACCTCCCATTCCTAAAATCTGATAAAACAATTATCTCAATACATCCATGTCAAATAATAACAAAACAAAAACCAAAAATCTGTTTTTACACATACATTTTTGTATGTGTCTTCCCAAGAGTCCTGCTGCATTAGACCAATGGTCGACATCAGAGCCCAGCCCATTGAGGAATACAAACGGCCATGAGAATTTTGGATTTGCAAACACGTTCGGTTAGCTGGACACGCCCTGGAAACATTACTACTAATTAGCATTCTAGGTGTTTTATAGTCATTAATCATTAATATCGAAAGCTTACCAAGTCAACGTATTGTTTCCACATAATGAAGAATTAAAAAAGTTTGAGTTATTTGAGACCCATGCATGCCAATTTCTGTCACGATTTTCACCAATGGAGTCATCCTCAGGGAAATCACGAATGCACCTTTGAGTTGACACACCCATGTAAAATTGATGGCCTACAAGAGCAAATATCCAGGTTGCAGAGAAAGTCCATAAAAACATGTCCCGGAGATCCACAACAGTTCTGAAAACAGCTTCTACCATCGACTTCAAATCTAAGAAAAATTCATATGCAAGTAACCTTGACAAAAACATTACTCAGAATTACTGTAAAAAACTAGGTTTGTATGGATACTTGGAAGGAGAGCTGCGATTTTAAACGATCGAAGCCCACACAAAAAGTGATGCCTTCCAATATAATATACGTAGTAGGGAACAAGAAGTAACAAGTCCAATATGCCCCAGCCATTCTGCAATAATGAAAATTTGTCACACACAAGTCCTTTTGCTATCACGTTTGTCACAAAATCAAATGTGTAGAGTGCCCCAAAAATGAAGACTACTCTGAAATTCAAAAAATATTTTAACTTGCCAGATAAAACTGTATTTATGCATTTGAAACATTTTTTTGTATACAATTACATTGGTTCGAATGTAATACGGTGCTGTGTCAAGAGGCAAGAGTCTACGATTGCTGTCATTATCATGAACCAACGATAAATCCAATTATGCATGATAGAAATGCAAGTTCTTCTTATTGGGCTGAATGGGCTAAATAAGTCGAGGGAGCTACTGGCAGTAAAGCGATAAATAATCTTTTCTTTCGTGACAATTACAAACGTCTAAAACCGTAAAATAAATAACATTATTTTTTGTTCTGAATGTGAATTGGGTCGTACAAACAATTGCGTTACCTCGTTGTCTGAATAATATGGATCAAATTCCTTAAGAGGAACATTTACAAGTTCCGGTGGAAAAAATAGTCTCATATGTTTTGGTAGGTGGCTGCCACTTTTTAAACAGATATCTGGCTTATTTTGGGTGGTATTTTTTCTACTTCTATCACCGGAATACTAACAAATAAAAATACTTAATTAATGAGTATCACTTCATTGGCAAGTTTTACTTTAAAAAGAATACCCAGCTTGCTCCATGATTTCTTTCCAACCGTCTCTTTCGACCAATTTTGTGAGATTCAATGGTGAATAGTCGCGGTTTGATAGTAGGGTTCCACATTGTCACAACCAGGCTATGAAAAACTTCAGTTTTTAATATCAGTATGAAACAAATTGTAGTAATGGTAAAGTATTGTTGGCACTTCCTTGTAAAACAAAGATCTACTTATCTGCATGGAACCTGAACAACGACTGATGTGAAAGGATATACCACGAGATGCAGTGCAAAAATGTAATTATGAAAGGTACAGATGATGGAATATTCGGCAATCTCGTGATTGCGTGTATTTCATGATACAGATCGGTTTCATATACTTCTGTTGTTGTTTTGAGCTGCTGAAAAAGTATATCGGCTGACCATAAATACATGATACATGCATAACTCAAATACTTTTATTCTTCTCTTTTTTCAAGTGGATGGGATATAGAGTGCTTTCAACGCCAATGAAATAAACACAAATGTTGTCAAATGACAATTGAATACATAAGTACATTACAAGGTTTTCCCTTGCAAAAAATTGCCGAGTTTATGGAAAACAGCTCTTAAAAAGACAGTCTCTCACAGCCCCAAAAAGTGTTCATCGTTTCTAATGGAAAACTTGTGTATGCTCATTCACAAATCATGTACATCGTAATATCGGTAATATTTGGTTGAATATGTAATTATGAATGCAATGGTTCTTCGTAAAAACAGTCATTATTATTCAATGGAAATTAAATTGTCATACAAAAATTAACTATTTAATTGTCATAATATTGCATTATAAGAAAAGCGGCCCATTTTAGAGATTATTATCCTGACACTCTCTGTTGACTTCTGCAAACATCACTCATGTAAATTTTTATTTTATACTTTAATTGTGTTTTCAGCTAACCAGCCGGGGATTTCATTGGTGCTGTAGTTCCGTTAGCGTATAATTCATGATTTTTTAACTAAATATATTCTATAATGATTAAATGAATTATAGTATTTATTGATGGTATGGTTGCGCCAACACAGAGGCCGTTCTGTTAAATCCCCGTCAGAGTTTGGTATCTTCATCAATCCGATTATTTTTGTCATGATCATTGTGAATATTTTCTAAAGACTTTCCCACCGTTTCAGGTACAACAAAATGGATAAACACAGCACCAGCAGCTGACAACCCCGCAAAAAGCCAAAAAGTAGTGGCCACTCCAATCCAATAATTCAAATCTTCATAATAGCGAACCGAAACAAAGGATGAAATCCAGGAAAATGATGCCACAACTCCAAAAACTGATCCTAAAGTTGAAAAAAGTTCTTTTAAACATGCTCTACTTTAATTTACAATTTAAAAGGAATTTGCGTAACTTGCCAATCACGTGAGTAGGAATGATTTCACTGGCTATGGTAGCCGTAAGCACAAACGGGCCTGCGGAATAGCCCGCATGATAAAACAAAAAGACAATGAGCGGAATCCACCCGGAATTTTGAACCACTTCATTTAAATCCAGTCTGAATTGGTAGTACAATCCAACCACAAAAAGACAAAAGCTCATAACGATGAACGATCCTATCAGCAATATTCTTCGCCCAATTTTGTCCACGTAGTAAGTTGTCAACAATATTCCAAAAAGCTGCCCTACTCCAATAATCACACCGGAAGTGTGGGAATCAAAGAATGAGCCCGTTTTATCAAAAACTTGTACAGCATAAAAGCTAAAGATGTTGCCACCTGAAGCTTCCTTGGAAATCATGAGGACGGTTGCAATCAATATCGATTTGAGAACGGCTTTATTTGTGAAATATGTGGAGAAAAATGTCAGCATTCCCATTTTCTTATTATCCTCTTTAAGAAATGCTTCTTCAATCTATAAAATATTAAAAATTTTTATAATTTATAAAATATTTAAAATCATATCAACAAAAACTTCGTATAAAAACCTACTTCTTGAATTTCCGCAAGTATTTTGAAAGAAGGTGAATTTTTGTCGCAATCTCTTAGCCAGCACATAGAATCAATAGCTTGTTGTTTATTCCGTTTCATCATCAACCATCGTGGTGACTCCGGAAGTAGAAGAATACACACCCCAAAAACTACTGAAATCACTGCAGAAATGGCAGACAAATGATTGTACAAAAGTACGGAGCCAACAGCGTACTCAAAAATAATTCCAAGTCGCATTGCCACATACCACGCCACACTCAAACTCCCCCGTAAATCAGGCTCTGCAATTTCGCTCATGTAAACGGCACCTGCTGGTATCATCAAACCGAGCGCAGTGCCGATCAGAAAACGGGATACATACAGCATCCAAACTTGGGTTGGAAATGTCAATCCAATCCATCCAATTAGGTAGGGAATTGATGAAATGAGGAGAACATTCTTTCGCCCGAATTTGCGTAATAAATAACCCCCAGTTGGAGAACTCACAAAACCACCTAGCAAAGTGATTGAAGCGATCCACGATAAATTACTAGTGTTCAATTCGGGGAAATGTCCACTTTGCTGGATAGAAGGCAAGGCAGTGATGACCAGCCTTGGCCGGTGCCCCCTAAAAATCCTCCAAGACAGAGAATTCCACATACTAAATATTGGGGGCGTCGTGATAACTTTGGAGTTTTGGGCATTTTGGCGAATAGCTCTGCGGCCAACTTGTAACTGACTCATTAAAACACAAAAACTTGTTTTTGCAACAAATCAATGCACAAATATGCACGAAATTTGTTAAAACTGAATAAAAATAATGTGCATTTGCATATAACAAGGCAGCAATAATTATAATAATGACTGCAGATTATCTACTTCACTTAATAATGTGAACCAACACTCACTGCCATGCAAATCCGCGAGAAACTTCATTTTCAGAATAAAAACACAAGGAGAACTGCAGATGCTTATTTAAATAATGTTAAAAAATTATTACATGATGCAGCCTGCAGTCCAATATGTTTTCTGTTGTAGCAGAGTGTGGAGTAATATCCAGACTTCCTGTCTTACTCCTTGAACTGAATGCTGAAGGCTGACTATTTTATTCGTCTTGGGAGTTGAAGAAAAGAAAAATATGCTCGTGGGAAAAACATTGAACAATTGAGGAAATGTATGACAGCTAAAAAGAAGAGAAAACCAGTTTGTCACCTGCTTAGTGAATGTCTGTTAATAATGAATGTTATGTGTTCTATTAGTATCTTGAGCCACTGACGATGAGTATTATATAGGCCGGGTTAGAGTTCATCTCTGCTCTGAAACCAGTGGAGGTGTTAATGAAAGGACAACTTCAGTATCTGATGAGAAAATTGGGTTAGGGGTTCTGGGAGCGTGGAACGATCCCATTTCATGGTGTTGCATAGTGTATAGTGCGTCTACTCTGCATAAAAGGAAATCCTTTCTGATGAACGATGCATATTTTATTAATTGTCTATGGATGCTGCCTAACTAAAATGCATGTTGAAGATCATAGTTAACTTATGGTGAGGCTGAGTTTTTTTATGAACTGTGGGAATATGTTGAATAATCTACCTCGGTAATACATACATTTGCATATACATCCAATTCCAGACTAGTTCCAGATGGGATCTCTCCATCAACTCTACCGTTTGAGTGGAATATCGCATAAATAATATGTAAAACCGAATGAAAACTTTTTGCTTTCAGGTTTGATGACTGTCAATAAAATTATGATAGTTTGCCGATTCCGTACTTCTAATTGTTCAGAAAAATACATGAACTATCAATTCCGTCTTAAATTATGCTCCGTGAGCGAAGCATATTGAATGTATATTAATATAAATACAATGTTACATACAATTTTCACTTTCCAAAAATTCGAATAGCTTGAGTAACTTTGAAATATGAGAGTCTATAAAATTTTCATACTTTGTGACGCACAATGACGTTTGCAAGTTGGTTGGATAAGTTGCAAATTTCATTTCTAAGAACAAATTGGTTCCAAGAAATGTAAAATGAACAATAGTCAATTAAGTTTCGAGAGGGGTATATAAACTGTTGGCATCAGTGATTCGCTATCATGAATTCGATTGCCAATTATTATTCAAGAAATTAATTACCAATCTTTAAAAATCCAGTTTACTTTAATATTTTTAACACAACATAAATTCAGCAGAAAACAATCAGCAATATTATGCACCATTGATATTTTCGTTTTTGTTCTCACTACAATAATTTTGAGTCGTATCACAATGTATATTTTCCAGTGATTTCCCAACCGTCTCCGGTACAAATAAATTGATACAGACAGCCCCTGCTGCAGAAACCAGCGCAAAAAACCAAAATGTATTAGCAATTCCAAGCGCATCATTCGTATCCTCGTAATACCGAAGCCATACAAAGCCAGAAATCCATGATATTGATGTCACCAGACCAGATATCGATCCTGTAAAGTAAATCGTTCTTAATTTAAGTGAACATAATTAACTGAAAGATGAATGAATAACTCACCAATCACATTGGTAGAATGACTTCACTCATAACTGTCAGTCAGGAGTCAGCACCCAAATTTGCATCCTAGGAGCCAAATTTGGCATCCCCCGAAGCATCCAAATTTGGATCCTTGGCATGCAAATTTGGCTCTCTGGGATGCAAATTTGGATCCTTCGAATTAAAAAATTATTTTGGGATGCAAATTTGGGATCCTGAACCAAATTTGCATCCTTTTTCATGAATTGATTTTCAAATAAAAAGTAACGTATTATTTAAAGGAGTAACGGTAATTAAAAATCAGATAATTAAACTAGGCTGTAGTTAGCAGTTTTTGTCCGTGGCGATTAATTTTTTACAGTGGCGTTTTTAAGATAGAGTTTTTAAGGTACATATTTCAAAAATCGTTTAAAATGAAACCCAGTAAATTAAAATATTGTTAATGATTGAAAATACGTAAAAATATTTGCAATAATATATAAAATATATAAATTATTTTTAAATCGTTTATATGATTCTTGTTTAATGCTTTGAAACATGTAATCTACTAAATTCCAGATCTTACAAACGCCACTGTAAAAAATTAATCGCACGGACAAAAACTGCTAACTACAGCCTAGTTTAATTATCTGATTTTTAATTTACCGTTACTCCTTTAAATAATACCGTTACTTTTTATTTGAAAATCAATTCATGAAAAAGGATGCAAATTTGGTTCCCCAGGATCCAAATTTGCATCCCAAAATAATTTTTTAATTCAAAGGATCCAAATTTGCATCCCAGAGAGCCAAATTTGCATGCCAAGGATCCAAATTTGGATGCTTCGGAGGGATGCAAATTTGGCTCCTAGGGATGCAAATTTGGGTGCTGACTCCTGACTGACTGTATACGTGAGTACAAATGGACCGCCTGAATAAACTGCATGAAAGATTGCCCAAATAACTAGTGGAATCCATCCGGAATATGGAGTTAGCTCATGTATCTCTGTTCGAAACTGGCAATATACTCCTACCAAAATTAAAGACAAACTCATAACTATGAAGGTTATGATTAATAAAATCCTCCTTCCAACTTTGTCGACGTAGTACGTTGTAACTAGAATCCCAAAAAGTTGTGCAACTCCAATTAAACCAGAGGATAAATTGGGATCCAATGCTGAACCAGTTTTTTCTAAGATTTGCAAGTTGTAGAAGCTGAAAATATTGCCTCCAGATCCTTCCTTAAAGATCATGAGAATGAAGCCAATCAGAATGGATTTTATCACAATCCAACTAGAAAAATATGAAGAGAAAATAGCCAACGATTCCTTGTTTTCTTTATCGGATCTGAGAACTGTTTGATGGATCTTCAATGCAAACAAAAACACAGTAAATATTATTTTATATTTATGATTAAAAAATATTGACGTTCTTACTTCTTCAATTTCTGCAAATATTTTGGGTGAAGGTGACACTTTATCACAGCCCCTTAGCCAGCAAAGGGAGTCAATAGCTTGTTGGCGTTTCCATTTTGTCATTAGCCAGCGAGGGGACTCCGGAATGAAAAAGATGCTGATTCCATACACAACCGAAATCACAGCGGAAATTAAAGATAGATAATTATATGGAAGAATGGCTCCAACACCGTACTCAAAAATAATTCCAAGCCTCAACGCTACAAACCAAATTACACTCATTCTTCCTCTCAATTCTGGCTCTGATATTTCACTCATGTAAACTGAGTTCGCTAGCACCATCAAACCTAACCCTATTCCGATAAAAACTCTTCCTGCATAAAACATCCAAATGTGCGTTGGAATTGTTAATAATACCCATCCGATAAAGTATGGAATGGCAGTGATAAGTAGGGTGTATTTTCGTCCTAATTTCCGTATCAAATAACCCCCTAGTGGAGAGCCCACAAATGCACCCAGCATTGATAAGGATGCGATCCATGATAAATGGCTGGTGTTGAAGTCCATGAAATGTTCACTTTGTTTAATGGAAGAAAGGGCAGGAGAAGACCAACCTTGAACAGTGCCTGCTAGGAATCCTCCGAGACAAAGAATGGTACATACTAAATACTGACGTCGTCGACTGAATTTTGATGACACTTCTCCGTTTTTAGGATTTTGTTCACTGAAATCCATTGTAGTAGAAGATAAATTCTTATTCAATTAAAGTAGTAAATTGACTCTAAGTCATGGACAACAGATAAAATTATTACTGCCTGACTTGTTGCAGTTTTTCAAATGATTATAATATATTTTGTAAAAGTTTGCAAAATAAAATATGAAGCCACTGAAGCACTACATTACACATTGTTGTAAATACTTGTGTTTTTCCTATAATCGCGTATTCATTCCGAAACACGGGTTAGTTTGACGTATCAAAACGAGTAATTTTTTTATTACCTTCCCGTTGAGCATAAAGATGAATAAATTAACGATAATTAACCCTTTTTCAAGTGAAATGAACAATGAGGAAGTTCGCTACCATATAATTTTAAAGATTTGATGCCGATATTCTCCACATTAATCAAAACATACTCTTAGTTTTTAGTGCTCTGAGTCTTCGAAGGAGGTAAGTTTATATTACATTGCTGCCAGGACAGACCCAGTTAACTCGAATGTGCTTTTTCCTGATAATTTAGACAAAAATCTTAAAAGAAAAGACAATTTACGTCATAGAATCGGTATTAACTGCTTCCTTAAATCATATTTGGCTGCTTGCAATTCCCCACGCAACCAATGACGAGTAGTAAACAAGGAAAATTATAAATTGCTCACGGAAAATTAAAACCAAGTTTTATACGCCCAAGTTCAGTTACGTGTGAATGACGGATAGCCATCACTATATTTTTGAACAGAATTGTAGTTTTTTTGTTCCACGAGACCCGTTTAATGTTTTATTTTCAACCTCAAATAAATTGCTTTTTTAAATCACATAGTGCTAACTAGTCATCTGCAAAGATGTCGCCAAATTCCTTTTCACAGATTTGTTAGTCCTGACGTTGATTCACGTGGGTAAAGCAATTTGAATGATTTACTAAATCAAAGAAATAAGTTGAATTTTTTAATCCAATGAAGGCATATGTTCTACAGTTTTTATTCAAGTATAATATTCCTTAAATTGGATGAACAATCATAAAAGACAGTGGTCGTGAAAGAAATTGTACTATGTTACTTTCATTTTTAATAGGAACGTTAAAATATTTTAACAAAAAATATATATTACTGCTAAAAATGTTACCCGAGTTATAGTTTCAAAAATGATATACTGCTAGGACTTAGGACAAAAACGTTGAGATACATAGATATATCTACATTTAATTTTTTCAATTTTTTTCAATTTAATTTGCAAAAAGATAATATTTACTTAAAAGATTGACACTGTACAGATGTAAATATTACACTCCATAAAACCGTACTTCCAAATTAGCCTTCCGTTCGCTCTACGTTTCAAAATTTTAATCGATTTGAGTATATACTCATGGTACCAACTTTAAGGAACTTTCTTAGAAATTTCCGTCACCTCATTGAAGAGCGAGGAAATCTTTTCAGCCCCATCACAGAAAATGCTGACGCAATGCAAGTACTATAGATAATATTTCTACACAATATGGGCCACTCAACTCAATGTGAATGTCCAATAGCTCAAGGTAGTTTTCGAATGCTTCTTCGAAACATTCTGTTCTGACTAATGAAGCAGCTAAACGTTTCCTGTCACTTAAAATTATGGGACCTTTTCCATTATTGAACTTTTCAATATGTCTCTTAATAGCATTTTTAAATATCGGAATTGCTTCTGCATACTTTCCCTCATCATACGTTAGGTTGCCAATATCTGACAATGTAATGCATTCATTGACACCTTGTTGTATTTCATAGTCGCATATATTTCTCAGCATTTTTATCGCAGTTTGTTTCACCTCGTTGTTTTAAGTGCTTGGCTACGGCACGACCAGAAAAATTCCAGAGACCATTGACCTCAACTAAAGCAGTTACTGTCTTGGAAAGTTCAATCAAATAAAAGGAATCGTCACAAGCCAAAGTTTTATCTGACCTGTATCGTACGCGAAATAATCTACTTCTGTTAATAATTTTTTGCTTTCAATCAAACTCAATTTTAAATACGCAAGCAGAAATGAAGAGCTTCATTGTACTTTTTAGTTTCAAGCAGGCAATTCACAATATTATGTGAAATCATTGCGTATATGCATCATTTATCCCCAATGCTGTTTTAGAGGTTTCATACAAAGGAAATGTGAATTTAAGACATTCTGACCATTTTTTAGCAGACATTAGGATAATTGAAATGCGATTTTTCACACTTATTATCCATTCATCGTCTTCTTTGGTTCCTTCTGTAGATAAATACTTATACCTTTTCTCTCCTCCATCAGCGTCCTTTAATGAGATGCCAAGGTAATCCTTTGCAAGTGTCTTGAAGCTGTGGCTCATTTGGTGATTTTCCAGCACCTATCCAAATCACGTTGCATTGTAGTAATCAGAATGTTTTTGTATGTATCTGCGACACAACTCGGTTTTCCCAATGCCACCAAACCCGTGACTGAAGTGGATTGTGTTATCAGCGTAGCTGTAGGATGATGATATCATGTGCGCATGTAGATTTTTTAACTCTTCATCTCTGCCTGTAAAAAGATGTACGGGTTGGCGAACGTCAAATCGAATTGGTTTTTGGTCGTCTGTAAGCTTTGTAATAATGTCAAGTGCTCCTGTTTGTTGGTTGCCTCCAAGCTTCGCATAATACGTCGTAAGAATCCCGTTGTTGGAAGTAGGATTTCATAAAGCTTTTTGAATGGTCAGTCGATTTTTGTATACGACCCTAATAATTTGAACAGATGATATAAGTATGTTTGTTATAATATATGTTTAGTTTTTTATTAATGTGTTTAAACCAGTTAATATAAGTGACTTACCACTCGGCCGAATCAGAATTCCGTAATCACATTCCTTGATTCAAGAAATGCGAGTAGTAATGAGTTGCTGTTAGTCAGTGAAATTAACTGACTCAAGTATTTTGAATGTAGATTTTTTGTTAATCTTCCATATTTATGTAAATTGGTTGAACATGTCTACAGTCGGATATGTCAGGAACAAGATTAAGAGCTCATGGTTTCAAAATATGTATTACTTTTTGCACGAATAGGACAAGATAAACGTTCACTTATGATGCCATGAATGCAAATTTTATTATGAATATTTATTCGTTTATTGTTGAAAGGTTGATTACCAGTGTTTTGACACATATACTGGACAGATTATTGGGCATAGTAATTCTGAAGGGTAGTAACTTCCACTCGATTACATACATGTGTCGTATATAAACTTTTGAACTGATTGGATAAGACTCGAAATAGATAAGTACGCATTATCAAAACAGTCTGATTATTTCCACAAATAACTCATGGCAGGCGATACATTAACTGTTAAGACGGCTAAACCACATTTTATATCATAATAAAGGAAAAGCGAGTTTAAAAACGCGTAGTAAACTTACAAAGAAACTACATTCGGTAGTTTTTAATAAACCCGAATATTCGAGATGTGGAAATGTAAAGTGGCATTACTTTAAGTTGGCGGACTCCTGCCACAAACTTTTTATATGAAACAGAAAACAATCATTGCAAATATTATGCGCCATTGATATTTTCGTTTTTGTTCACTATTTAACAAGAATTTTTAGTCGCATCACGATGTCTAATTCCAGTGATTCCCAACGTCTCCGGTACAAATAAATTGATACAGACAGCCCCTGCTGCAGAAACCAGCGCAAAATTATAATTCTGTTCCAAAAATTGCACGGCTTGGAGTCCAGATGTTGGCTGGATGCAAAAACTCAAGTCGCCATTTTGGATGAAACAAACTTCGTGTCAATCAAAACGACAGGGATAAACATAACTTTATTGCTCCACTTTTTGAAAAAAATCATGTACAAAATGCACGATGCAAATTTAGCTTAATTAAACCCAAACTCACATCACATTTTATTGCATGATAAATGGATATTCCAGTGTGCAAAAACAGCTTAACAGCACAAACAAATCTCGCTTGTTATCCTTTTCAGCAGGATAATTTGGGATGTGTGTCACTGATAATCAATTCAAATAAGAGATTAGTCATTTAATTTGTATTTTTCTAATTTTACAGTCGAAGTGCAACCACACCTAAAATTACGCTGTGGCTTGCTACTGGAGGCGCGAATTAACACCTTAACAAATTGAATGATTTGGATCAATTAAATGAAAATCTCTGCTGCCCTTTGTCTTTGGGCAGTACCCCTCATCTCTCAACTTCTACGCCAAAAATACCTAGAGGAGGACAAGTTAGCAACTTTAACGGAGCTAGAAAATGATTTGAATCTGCCAAGAATCAAAGAATATGACTTTATTGTTGGTGAGTATGACACAAATCTTTATGGTTTTTAGTCAACTCGAATTAAACGTTAATTATTGCATTGTCTAGTTGGAGCTGGTCCAACCGGGTGCGTAATTGCCAGTCGTCTTTCGGAACAATTCAACGTCCTACTTCTCGAAGCAGGAGGCGAGCCCACTCCAGCTTCTCACGTTCCATTCTACCTGCTGGAAGCTGGCTTTGATCCAGACACACCAACTACTTTTGGCAAAATTCCACAAACGATATGCTAGCCTTAGATACTGGTGGTGTAATTGTTACCCATCTTGGGAAAATGTTGGGAGGATCTGACTCTATTAATAACATGATCCACAATCGCGGAAGTCCTCATGATTATGATAATTTTGCCCGCATTCTGAACGACTCCAGCTGGTCATATGCGAATGTTTTGCAATACTTCAAAAAGTATGAAAATTTTATTGGAGAGACATTTACTGGAGAATATGATGGTAATAACGTAAAATCAAATCAACAAAATTACATACTGTATTTTGATAAAAATATAAAATAATATTTTTTCCAAAGCAAATTATGGACATGATGGGCTCGTAACGATTGACACTGACACGCCCCCATTTCTTCCCGTTTGGTTTGATGTTGCAGAGAGCTCGGCTACCAATCGGAGATCCAAATGGTTACCAAAAGGAGAGTTTTACGCCATGGCAAAGGCAATCAGCAAGGGTCAAAGGTCAAGCGCCTACTACAGCTACATACAACCAATTAAGAACTCCAGGCAAAATCTAACGGTTCTTCTATACCTGTGTCACTCAAGTAAGTATAAAAACCGACAATTCGAGATGTAGCGATGTACCTTTAGCGGATATAATTGTGGGCATAATTGTCTTAAGCGAAATTTTCCAATAGAGTAGCTGTCGAATGATATATTCATCTCCAGGCTTACCGTAAAAGTACATGACCTTTGACCTCTGTTCGAAAGCTCCGATTTCAATTTGCAATGCATATTCATCATCAGCACAACAATACCTTTCGATTGATGTATCAAACGTTATATGTGACGCTTATCATTTGTTGCGCTTATTTTTTGACCTTGTTCCCGTGGCCCCAGATAACCCATCTACAACCTCATCCTCCGCTTTGACTTTTTTTATCGATTGGTCCAATCTGAATTTCAAAATTCAAACGGTTCGAAAGTTATCGATTCTGCAGACAGACGACGAGACGGTGTACAAATCTCTCTTAATATGTACCTAAACTACATAAAGTTTTCAGCAATGTGGTGACTAAAACCAATAAATGCCAATCTTTTTAATCTTAATTAAAAAGGTTCTCATTGACGACAATAAAAATGCATACGGAGTAATTTACGAGCGACACGGAATTCCCCAAATTGCTCATGCTTCAAAATAAGTTATCATTTCTAGCGGGATATTTGCTACACCACTTCTCCTCATGAAATCTGGTGTGGGTCCTCGAGATCAGTTGGAAGAAGCTGGAATTCCAGTAAACACGAGCAGCCAGCGATCGGCCAAAATTTGGGAGAACATCTTATTTTCTTAATTACTAATATTCAGTTTAATTCTTCATTTCTTCCATATGCTCCCAGAATGCCCCAAGGTAAGGAGTTAGAGGAAATGTTTCAGAAATATCAGGAAACTGGGGAAGGAATAATGGGTTATCTGCAAGAAGGACCGAAGCTTTCCTAGTTTCTTCCAGAGCTAAGCAAGATGGACAGGGAGATTGGCCAGACATTCAAATGGTATTTGACGCAATGTGCCCCGCTACGACGGGATGAGCCTGTTAGCCTGCATGTACATTTATCCGGCGGCTTAAAATGAGGGGAACTGTGAAGCTGAATGCTACAGAGTACAAGAGCGGAAATGAGAATGATTTGTTAAATTGGCAATAATTGATCACGCAATTTTGAAGGAGAAGGGCATCAGATATGGATGTGTTATTGGATGGAATTGATGCAATGATGAGTGTACTTAATTCAACAACGATGCGGAAATTCGACACGGTTTTGAAAGAAGAGCCACATCCCGCTTGTGGGGAGCATGAGTACCTCTCAAGGGAATATTGGAGATGTGTCGTGTCTCGAAGGGTCAAGTTAGGGTCTCATGGGGTAGGAACTTGCAGTTTGGGAACTGTTCTTGATACAGAATTTAGGTAAAACATGTCAAATAAATTTAAAAAATCATTTTCGGGGCAAAGTGGGAACAACGAAGTAATTTATATATTTTAATGACAGGGTTCAAGGTATTTCCGGACTGAGGGTAGCGGATGCCTCTGTTTTTCCTGTTGTGCCGAATTCAAACATTATGGGACCAATCTTGATGATGGCTGAGAAAGCCTCCGACGATATAACAAAAGCTTGGATGTAATCTTCATTTCGTTGTTATATTGATGAAAAAATTTAGTTTTGAAACAATTGTATACTAAATTCCTCCGTAATTTTTCATAAATCATACAAAATGAAATCACCCTTGCGCATTAATGCCAAACTTGCAAAATTTTGTTGATGGGGATAAATTAACAATTATAGTAATGGCTGTTAGAATTTCTGTGTATGGATTTCTACTTTGGATGTGTCAAAATGTTTGCAAAATATGTATGTTTAAAAAAACTTGAGTACAATCGTGTAACATTCGACAAGTGTCGAAACCGGGACTTACTAAAACGCCACAACCATTTCGTCCGGACACAACCTCCCCAACCACAACCTAAATCCACAACCTAAATCCACAACCACAACCTAATTCCACAACCACAACCTATCCACAACCACTACCTAAATCACCAACCCAACCTAATCCACAACCAACACCTAAATCCACAACCACAACCTAAATCCACAACCCACAACCCTAATTCTACAACCACCAATTCACAACCACAACTAATTTCCACAACACAAACCTAATCCACAACCCACAACCTAAATCCACAACCACAACCTAAAAACGCAAATCAAACCACAACCTAAATCCACAACCACAACCTAACCACAACCACAACCTAAATCCACAACCACAAACCTTCCAAATCCAGCAACCACAAACCTCAAATCCACAACCACAACCTAAATCCACAACCACAACCTAAATCCACAACTACACCAAACCACAACCCACACCTAAATCCAACACAACCACAAACCTAAATCCACAAACCCCAACCTAATCCACAACCACAACCTAAACACCACAAACCTAATTCCAACCAACCAACAATTCCACAACCCACAACCTAAATCCACAACCACAACCTAAATCCACAACACAACCTAAATCCACAACCACAACCTAAATCCAACCCACCAACCATCCACAACCACAACCTAATCCACAACCAACCCTAAATCCACAACCACAACCTAAACAACACAACCTAAATCCACAACCAATTCCAACCTAAATCCACAACCACAACCTACTCATCCAATTCCACAACCACACCTAATCCACAACCAAAAACCTAAATCCACAACCACAATAATCCACAACCACAACCTAATTCTACAACCACAACCTAATTCCACCACAACAACCACAACTAAATCCACAACCACAACCTAAATCCACAACCACAACCTAAATCCACAACCACAACCTAATCCACAACCACAACCTTAAATTCCACAACCACAACCTAAATCCACAACCACAACCTAAATCCACAACCACAACCTAAATCACACACCACAACCTAAATCACAACCACAACCTAAATCCACAACAACAACCTAAACCACAACCACAACCTAAATCCACAACCACAACCTAAATCCACAACCACAACCTAAATCCACAACCACAACCACAAACCACAACCTATTCCACAACACAACCTAATTCCACAACCAACCTAAATCCACAACAATAAATCCACAACCACAACCTACAACCACAAGCCACAACCTAAACCAAACCACAAACCTAACACACCACAACCTAATCCACAACCACAACCTAAATCCACAAAATCCACAACAAACCACAACCACAACCTAAATCCACAACCACAACCTAAATCCACAACTACCACAACCACAACCTAAATCCACAACCACAACCAAATCCACAACCTAAACCACAACACACCTAAATCCACAACAAACTAAATCCACAACCACAACCTAAATCCTAAATCCAACAACCACAACCTAAATCCACAACCACCTAACCAACCACAACCTAAATCCAAAACCTCCACTGGATTTAATTGCAATTTTTCCAAAGGAAGAATCCATTGAAGGTATTTTGCTTGATGTGATTATATATAAAATTTTTCGCAACACGCGTGGTTATCTAAACCTACTCCTAAATTTGACAGTGTACGATCCTGTGTGAACATTTTCACTTCCAACCTTTGATCAGCAGACCTTAGTAAACTTATTTAATGACAATCTTGGTTTCGAAGAGGATCATGGTGGAGCATATGTTATCCTGATACGTGCCTGTCATCGGGAAAAATGCGTTACAATGTGGTCCATACGTATGCTTCTACGCCGAAGGAATTCTCAAAAATTGGTCACTGAGTACCATGCCTCATGTTGAGAGTACCGCAACCATATCATAGCCAGCTTGCTTGGAGATTGTAAAATGGCAGTGATAAGGGACGAATTTGTAATTCTTGTTCAAAATCTGTTTCAAACAAAGAAAAGTGTCATTCTTGTGGACGATCTGCACATTTCAGTTGCCTGGAGTCGTTTGAAATTAACGGGGTCAACTATTACGTTTGTAGCGGAAGGAAATTTGCATGAGGTTGAAGAATTAGGGACTACTTTGCAAATAAACATTTAAGTCCTACTAATAAATGTTTTGTAGAAGTTCAAATATATTTACTTTGCTTTTTTCCGTTTACATAATCTTTCTTAAACATATTTCCATGCTATTCGATACAATTGTTCTCCCAAAATCCCAATATCGAAAATCAAGTTTCATAAAACATAAAACGGAGGTGTATGCGACGAAATAATTAAATTTGAAAGGCAGCTTTTTTTCGTAAGTATTAAAATCTTTTCAACCGTACCTACGAGATATGAAAAACAACCACAGGTTCTTGTCCTGCAAATGCTCACAGGACCGGACAATCCAAGAGTTTCCTTTTGGATGATAATTCAGTTTGTCATCTGCTTTCTTCCACAGTTTTGGTTTATTGTTTATCATTCCGCTCAAAGATTTCTCCATTACCTTGCTGAGCGGATGTTGGGCAAGTTCATCAGTGAGGTGGATAAATCCCAAGTTGGAGGGTGGAGGAAAGATCCTCCTTTTATATTTGGAGACGCTTCCTAAGCAAAAGAAATGGGGAGGAAGTGCTCACCGCCCAAGGACCTTCTTGGCTAACCAGATCCGATCCTGACTCGGCCTGGAATGATGACCTTTTATGATGTTACACCCAAGGCGCTGGATTGAATTGGGGAGGAAAAGGAGTTATTCGAGTACCTCCGATTGACTCCGATATTCTACTTCAAAAAGTAAACCTAAACAGCTTTAAATTGTATATTTTGTTAAAAATGTTTACTGAATTTTAATAATGTTTTCAGCACGGAAGAGCTACTACACCACCTTATCCAAAGGATCATCACCCTCTTCAAAAATGATAATGGAGATCGGCCCCGAAGTGAAATCCTCCGTTCGTGACATCATTTGGAAACGTCAATTACGGAGCTACTCGACCCGCGACCTCTT